>UFQX01000043.1:633417-730772 GCA_900497675.1 Arapaima gigas | reverse complement strand
CCCGCCCCCCCCCCCCCCCCCCCCCAAGGAGGGGACTCGCAAAGGTACGGGGAAGCGTGACGTTTCCCTCGACACGCTCCACGCTGTCGTCTTAATCGCAAGCCTAAATGTTAGGATGTCGCTGATAAAGTGACTTGCAAAGTGAAATCTCTTACTTGGCGCCGACGCCAAGCCTCTGAGTGGGAGGACAGACGTCTGCCCTGCAAGGCTAACAGGGAGAGGCAGGAATTCCCCTTCGGTTTGAGTCACCGCTTCGAAGGTTTTGACTGAACACAAACGCTAATGACACGTCACACGTTCAGCTTCAGCAAGGACCGTGAGACGTGAACGGAGGGTAAGAGATTAAAACAGCTTGATCACAGGAGGAGAACGTGCCACACACAGCACGTTTAGAACGTTCACATGATGTAATGTGTTCAGACACGCGTTTCCCTTTAGTGCGGCGGCATCCAGGCAACACGCTGGCTGTCTTTATTATCATTTAAATGGTCTGTCATGTCTTTATTTCGCCAAGAGAGCTAAAACCTTCTTGAATATGTTCCTGAAACAAAGCCAAAAAAAAGGGTTTTTGGACATATTTCTAGGATTCCTAACAAACAAATTCTTCAGCCACACACCCCAAATATGAGGTATTATTTAAAAGCATAGAATGACCCCTGTAATTTGATTTAACTCTCACAGTTGCTGCACACAGTTTGGGAGGTACATTTAAAAATATGTGCCCTCTTTAGTGGGCAAAAAAATGGTCGGTTGGGTCTCAGGATGTTTAAGAAACACCTTCATCTGTCATAGACATTACCACGGTAACACCTCCCGTTACTTGATATGCTTGATGTCATGACGTAAAGTCCTTTTGTGGCAACTATGTGAGTATTACACTAAAATAAATTCAATCTAGCCAAACTAAATTCTAATGTCCCTTGGCCTGTAAACGAAACCCAACAGAATTCGTGAGCTAACAAGCCCTGGATCCAGCACTCGTCGCCCCATTTCAGAGTGTTATTTATGGCATAGGCCTGTCTTTCCAACACAGCCCCCAGCTGGCATGTCGCCTAATAGGGCCCTGCAACAGACTCATTCCCAGTGATGAAGGAACTATTTGTTTAGTCACTGGGTGGGACTCTGGGAAAAGACTGGAGAGAATAAGGAGACCATCCTGACCCCTGAATGCCCAATTCAACAACGCACTCACACCCAGGACTGGTAAAAGAGGCGTGAGAGACATACCTGATCCCTTTCGCTTGGCCGATGCTGTGATGAGAGATTCTGGACAGGGCAGAAATAACCTGAAACGGGAGAAAAAAAATCAACAGTTAGCACTGCTGAGCAACACAGAAGTGTAATTTCTAAACAGAGTTTTTTACTACTACAGTAGCACCTTGATCAGTTACTTCCAGTACCGCTGTTTCACGACAGCGCTCCTTCATTTTAACCTCTTGAATAATTTTCCTCATAAATTTCCATATTTGGAAACATCTCAAAAACATTTTGTCCTATTCAGAATTTTTGCATTCGCCATCCAAAAGAGACTTTTCTCTTTTTATGCGCGCCTACTAAAGGTACATTTACTCTATACTACGCATATTCAGTTTTCAAGCTCCATTTATGCAGTATGCTATGTTACTGACCTCTGACAGCGCCGTTTCATAAAGCTCACCATTTCAAAAGAATGCGTTTAGTACCATAACCAAAGTATTACTGTATATGTTGACAAGCCAAAAAGCCTCTAGTACACTGAAAGGAAAAAAAAAACGTTTTAAAAGATGAAATCACTGCCGACTTAATGAGGATATTTAGACAAACGTGCCAGCGCTTAAGTTCCCTTCTCCCACAGCACTGCCCAGTCACATTACATTGCACTTACAAAGTTAAATGCGTACGGTATTTAAAATGACTTAATCTGGCTCTGAGTCACGTGCGAATGGGTCTCACAGTGCAGTTGCACAGGCCTCTCCCGAACCGGGGAGCTCATCTGGAATGGGGGATTCGCGGCCCCCGGGGTGCGATGGGAACGGAGGCAATACGAAGCTCTGCTGCCCGGTTCACTTTGCGTCACGTCGGCGCGAGCAGCCGGCTGTGGCCTTTTCCTGCCACGGCGAAGCGGCCTTTATCGCTTCAAAAAGGCACGACCAGCCACTGCCGCGTCTTTCACCAGCGACGTTCAACCAGAGCCGGTGGCAAACCAACCGCGGAACGTTTTTATGGTGTCCGACTAATTGCTGCTAATTAGGGGCATGTTCTCGCTGTGTCGCGCGCACACACACACACACACACACACACACACACACACACACGTGCGCGCGAGAGCGTGATCTCAGCCTCAGCGAGCGAGCAGAGGGACCATCTCCGGCTCCTATTAGCTCGCCGCTGATAAAAATTGATTTCTCTCACGCAATTAACCCCGCGCTCATCTTTCCTCTCCAGTTCATCAACAGCTATGAATTGGGTGCAGCCCTTATTGAAGAGCATACTTCGCTTTGAGGGGGACTCTCAGCACGTCGGGGATTCTGTGAAGCGTACGTCTCTCCTTCCCTCCTTCCCTGTTTTTGCGCCGTCCCCGACTGCACAGCTGGGGGGAGGGGACGAGGGCATCGCAGCGTGTGCCGGAGCTATGGAGGTTCTCTGTGAGGTGTTTTTCTCGGTTTGGATGCCCTTCAGCTACCCCCACTTGCTGACAAGGCCTGCGGCGATCTCCCACCCGATATCACGTTACTCCTTGAGATACCTGGTGTGGATGGGACCACCGGGGAGTCAGTGGGTAGGTAGGGAGGCTGTGGGGGATGGGGGGGTGGCAGGCGCAGACGCCGCGCACCTGCTCCACACATCGACCAACTGCAGCGGCTTCGCCAGATTCTGTCTCCCAAATGCACGGCGGAATGATGATGTACAAATCAATACTTGCACGCTGCTTTGTCCCCGCCTCGCCTCGGCGCTCGCCTGTCTGTTTACTGTCGACGCTCTTCATGCCCCTGTGGGCAGTGCTTATGAATATTAATGAAACATCAATGTACGTGAGAGTGTGCTGTCGCCAGCCACGAGCAGAAGCCCAGGGGAGTTGCTCGCGCAAACGGTCCATCCGACCAGCTCTGTCTGCCTCCACAAGCCAGTGATCGCTGCTGAGCTTCTCCGCCCATTAGGTGTGTGAATTATCCTCTCCAGGGAACATCGGGCCTAGACGATAAAAACAAAGCTGGGAGGAATGTCCATTTTCTTCTGGAGACTCGCAAAGATGATGTGGAAATGGCCAACTGTAGGCACAATTAGCATTACGGAGGGTGCAAGCCGAACACATCTCTGCCCAGCAAGAGGTGTCCATGCAATATTAATTTCACATTTGTTAGCAAAGAAAATGCCTTTCCTGTTGGCAATGCGAAGGCCTTGCATGCAAATGACGTGTGATGAGCAAATCAACCATTTTCAACCTGCAAAGCATGTTGTGAGATGTAACCGCGGAAGCAAGTGGCTATACGTCGAGCTGAAAAGGACAATGCAGTGAAGCTCAAGGTCACCACGATCCCCTGAGACACACGTAACTCAAACAAATGGGACGGCAACACTGACTTTTTAGTGTTTAAATCATCCAGTCAATGATCGTGCCACAGGTGGCTGGAGGGTAGAGTGCAAGGCCAGGAGACCCAGAATACTGGAAGTCATCGCTGATGGAGAGCCAGTCCCACAAGGAGTGGCCTGGATACCCACTAGAGAGCAGATAGTGACTGAAGGGGGTCACTGCTCTGGTTTTATTTTCCCACAATCGGTAAAGAAGCCCACATCCTTCCTCGGCAGGGGCCAGCAGGGACTTTGCTGTGGTTCATGGTTAACATCTCATCCCTCACTGGGAAGGGAGAATTACTCTGGGGATTTTTTAGAGCTATTCCACCCAAGCTCTCTACCCCATCTTCCACCATGTGACCTGGGAGAGAGCCTGCTGGCTGACTTTGGGTGAGCTGGGATTTTGAGGGGCCCCTCTTTGAATGCTGACCTTCACAGAGACGTTCCCAGAGAGTCTCACTGCTCTACACTGATACTATAAACCAACCATACAGTTTCCAGCAACCTGACAGCTCAGGCCAACCCTCCTTGCACTGCTTTGCAATCACAGCAATACCTCGGTATCCAAACTCTCCATATCTCAGTTTTTGCTACACTGGCTCTTGAAAAGTAATATCTATATATAGTTATCTGAATGGAAACCATCACAAATTGTTATGTGAATCTTATCCATAATTAAAAAAATCAAAACACAAATAAAAATCAAATAAATAAAAAAAGCTACAAATTAATTCCCGTACAGTGCACTGTAATAAAATAATACTGTATTTGTTGTGTACTGCTACGAACAAAGCCAGGTGCGTCACAGGTGTCATCAGCTGCTTCCGCCTGCTTCGCTTTGAACACGTTTGTGCCGCGTCACCACATTTATCCTGCATTTCATTTAAAAAAAAATAAAGCTACTTAAATGCTGTTTAAGAGCATGACGTGTTACTTTGACACACGTCTTTATTTATTCTATTCAACATCTCAAAACCGAACTCCTGCTGCAAACCCCGCACACGCGCCCCCTCATCTCCTATATGTAACACAACGACTAACGTAAAATGTCCTGCACCGTACCAGCTGCACCTCGCAGTGGAAACATGCAAATTAACAACAACATTAAATGTTTTCTAATTAAGAAACTGGTGTTTACATTGTTTATCCTGCTGAAATCATGGGTTTATAGTTAAATATGTGTTTTCCAATGGGCTGGGAGTGCATTATTCATTTATTTCCCCCCCATTTAAAATAATGGGAAAGAAGCACTCGGTACGTGAAAAATTCAGCGTCTGACACACGTTGCTGAATGTGTTCAATTAGATTTGGATACCGAAGGATTACTGTACACAGTCGGCTATTAGACTCTTTCCTCCAGGCCGACGTACAATCACACGCAGCGGCAGTTTCAACCCGCTGCGCTCTAGGGCAAGACCCTGGTATCTAGACTGTGACTCCACACTGCTGGCTGGAGCTGCTAGCTTGCTGCCTCTCCGCCATGCTAATAGAGAACACATTTTCCTCATTAGAGGATAAAATCTGATTACCGCACCTCCCGGTGGAGCACCTGCTGACCATGTTGCAGCGGTGGGATGCCGTCCAACAGCAGTAGCCTGTTCCTGGTCACTGGTACAGGAGCATTACGATGGGCAAAGGAATTAGATCCAGAATAAGACAAGAACAATCCACTGCCTGTCACCTGTGACGATAACTGGTTTTCGAACCCTGTCCTGGTGGACACCTGCCTGTGCTGGTTTCTGTTACACTTGAGCTCCTGATTCATTTCCCATGATTTCGCTGCTGATTAAATGAATCACAAGAGTCACACCTTGTCGAGGCGAACGTGTTAGCGGGATCACGTGAAAATGAATTTGTGGGCGCTGAATAAGCTGGGTTAGATTACCCCAGAGTTTTATTAGGATTTAAAAATTCCTCGGTTATTCGGCTGAAAATGCTAAGAATAACGAAATGGCCCCTGCAGTAAGCGTGTTATCAGAAAAAATTACCCATGTATTTAATTTCTTTTATGGGGAAAATTAAGAAGCACGTTTGCTGATCTTTTCATTATTAAAGGTGTTGACTGAATGACAAATTGAAATATGCCGGCGGGTCCTCGACCAGACGATATTTGACAGGGCAACGTTCACTGAATCATTCATTGCATTCAAACTGTGACCAGTCAAACATTATTAAAAACTTTATAGCAGGTAGTAGGTAGTATAGTGCTGAAGGCTGTTGTTTTGCATTCTCAAGGTCTCTAGTTTGAATCTCACTCCTCCTATTAGACCCTAGATCAAGGTACTTAATCTGAATTGATACAGTAAGAATACCCTCCTGTATAATTACTTTAGCAAAGACTTGTATGTTGCTAAGCATTCAAAACTAAATTTGTGAGCTGCTAACACAAAGGTTTCATCAAAATAAAGAAAAATAATAACCACTCTTAGGAAAGGGCCCACCAGGATCAGGGCTATAATAATTGTACAGGGTCCTCTTCTTCCAGACTAAAATCTGAAGAAGTGGAGATTATTCAGCCGTTCATTGCAGAATCAACACTTAATATTTATACTGTTTGTGCCTAATACTCACCTATGGATATTTAGTTCACAAAGAATTAACAAAAACAGCACCTTGAATGGCTTATTTTACTCCAGCTGCTGTTCTGAAAATACAGCAAATCTTTTCTTTTGTGTCCAACACTGTGAGTCCAAAGGCGGCACAGTGGTGCAGTGGGTAGCCAAGCGTTTTGCAGCTCCTCGGCTGTGATTTGGATTTCTTCCAACCATCCAAAGATATGTGTTTCAGGTAGATTGGTGACTCCGTGACTTATCAGTGTGTATGTGTAAGTCAGTGAGCGCGTGTGAGACCGTCTGTGCAGGTATTGATAATGGACGAATAGGTGGACCATTGCTGTGGAAGCAAACGTAAACACTATAACTGATAACGGTAACTTCTTTCATGGAGGACAAGAAAAAGAAAACCATAAGTTAGTTGAGACATCTCACCGACACATATCCTTGCATAACATTCTCATGACTATAGTAGTGATCTTAGTTATAATGCCAATGAAATTAAATAAGGAGACATACACTGACACTCCTAGTTATGATTTAACATAGCATGTCTGACAACCAACCCAGCAGACCCCCGTGATGCAGATGCACCAGAGACGGTTTTGGAAATCCGTCTAACTTAATGTGTTTAGAATACAAATGCACTGCGGCAGTTAAAAAACATTATGTCTGGCTTAGGATTTTAACAGTGCCAAACAACTATTATCCTGAGATCTCTAAATGTAAAACTCAAATTTCCAACGCTAACAAATAACGTTTGTCTAGTACGTGAGACATGACTGTATTTCTGACCCCGAGAGCGTAACTTGAAGATGTTTTGGCTATTGCAAGACCCTGAGACAACTCATAATTTCAATGGACTGACTAAGGTGTGAATAAGAGTAATATTTATCTTGGGCTTGCAAAAAATATAGTGTTTTTAAGGACGTCTAACTTAATAGCAGACAGGCTGGTTTACCATTTTTTTGCTGATAAAAAGCATGAGGTCAGTTGCCAAACCCTCATTTCTCCTCTGCAAATCACTGCACATCTAACAGCCTGTGTTACTTTGCACCACGTCGTGCCACAGGCGCCACTTTCCGCCGATGCCACCAACTTCTCAGACACCCGCCATCGCCCTTGGATTACTGTTAGCGCTCTCACTAGGGGGCGCTGTGTGCTCACAGTGACTGATGAATCTGCAGCAGCGCAGCAGTGGCGAGGGAACGTGAGGAACTCTTATCTCTCCACAGGACGTCCGTCTGGTTGTGGTTTTATATCAGAATAGTCTAATAATAAGCCTTTATTAGCCTGTGTCGAGCGAGGGAGCGATGAAGCCGGAGTAAGTAACTAGGCTGTAATTCTGCATGCAGGAAACGACCCAGAGAAACAGAAACTTCTCCTTTGATGGCTGCTGGGGTATTACGGCGTCACATTAATGTCTCCCCCTTTCCTTCCCTTTACAATTTGGTTTTCGGTCCTACAGTCATTTGGGCAGGATACCCTGGCAAGGGATAAAGAAATATGAATCCAGACAGGGATGTGGTGTTCATGTAAGACGTGGGGAAAAGGCGTGGAACATAATGCATAATTCTGGAAAAAAGGTGGAGCAGGGAATCAACTAGGAAAATCCAATATCCTTTTCAACAGGGTCAGGCGGGTGTGGGGGTGGGGGTTGGGTCCCCACCCAGCACCCTGTATTCTGCAACCTTTAATACAACAGCAGAGGGCTCACAATGTATTGCGGTCAAGCAATTCTGCTAAGCTTCCCGTTGACAGGAAAGTGCAAAAATACCCAATAATCAAAGGGGCGGACGTGAACTTTGAGGTTTTGGCTAATCCCGCAGGCATGGCCTGTGATTTGTAAAGTCTGCATGTTGCAGTTGTGTGTGTGCAGATACAGATCGATATGGTGCATGAGTCTGGAGCAGTGGCAGCAAACTGATAACACGCAGCGGGTGTGTGAGCTCTGGATGAATGGGGTGGAGGGGCTATTCTCGCTTTCTAACACACTTGCACAGGAAAGTGAAAAGCAATGGGAACGAAAATTATGAAAAAGCACCCTTTTCATTCCCTGGGGGGAAATGGGCCGAGAATTCTGTATTTCCTGCGCAAAAATCGGTTCTCAACACAGCCGCTTATCAGATTTGGCTTTTCTCGCAGACCTGGCAACCCGTCGTGTTGCGTAAGCTAACTGCTCGCTGTAGCGGGTGATTGCCTCACACAGCAGCACCGTGGCGAGTCCCGACCATTTAGCGTATGCCATGTGGTGATGTTTTCGCACCTTACCCTGGAAACAGGCTGCACGTGCATATGAGCAGACACACACGAAGGGGCTCTCCGTGCCGGCCTCAGAGGCTTCCCCCGTTTCTAGCTCAGGAGACCACCTCAGAGAAGGGTTACCGTTCTATTACATGGGCTCAGCCTTAATGCAGACACCCGCTGCGAGGACTCGATGCAGTATAAAAGACACCAAGCTGTGCAGCTAATGGACCGCTGAACATGCGTGGCGCCAAATGTCAGCTACGCAAAGTGCGCTGTCAAACACTCGGAAGGATGCCGTGAAAGTATGACTAATACCCTGTTATATTTATAGCAGTGCATTTACACAGTTTGGCTTTAAACAATTGGTCTAAACTGAAACAGAATTGCAGGTGGAATATAGATGTGAAGTGTTCAAGGGGTCCGCCACGGTAACAGAGCGATGAAGCGAGGTCATCAACTGCTGGACACCCAGCTCATGATGGTGTATCCTACATCTCCAGCACGATGCCCATTCCACGCCCCTTCAGTCCAGCATCAGCTTTCCCCTCACTTGCGTATGCTCAGTGCAAGTGCATCCTCAAGGGGGCGCTGGATGCCATGCCCTAGCCAGAAGTTTAAGTCTCGACCACCGCAAGGTGTCAAGTGTATTGTCATGTAACACAGTCCAGTGCCGGCTATCCTAGACATGTCTTTGGACTGTGGGTGGAAACCAGAGCACCTCTGAGGAATCCTGGTGAACCCGGGAGAACGTGCAAACTTTACACACACTGAGTGGGGATCAAACCCATGTCCAATTGCAAACCCAGGCACCGTGAGGCAGCAGCACACCTGCTACACCACTGCCCTGCCCAAGAGCAAAAAAAAAAAAAAATTGTAAGGGAAGCGAGCAAAAGGAGCCCTGATCATTCCACCTTTCTCAGACCCCCTACGTGACAGGTTGATGCCGGCCTGTGAAGCGTAGCCATGTGCCTTTAGGAAGTGCTGTGTATAAACCTCAACCCCAACCCTGCAGCCTCATCAGACCAGAGGTCAGCAAAAGTGCAGAAAATCACACGCTGGCACTTTCAAAATGAACCGGAGGCTGACTTCCATGTCCTCTGCCCTGGGGCCTCTGAAAGATGGACCCTTTAGAATATAATTATTCACCAAATAACAGCAGCACCGTCTGGCCAGTCGAAACACTGGGAGGGGGCCTTTAGCGTTTCAGGCAGCGCCCGCCTCTCACAAAGCCCCATTTTCTTTCTAACCCCTTGAAATCCAGATGTTAAACTAAAAGCACTAAAAGCGCATTATATACTGCTGAAACTAGCCATTGTCGTGCAACGTGAGATAAAATGACAGAATCCTTCCGCCTAGAAACCTCTTACTGTTCAATCCGGGTTCCTGTGTTCTATTTTTTTGTAGCAAAGGTTACATCTGAGCTGCACACTGCAGAACTAAACAGCAAAACTGGACGGGAGAACGAGAATGTAAACTACCAGAACAAAAGGCTTTTCATAATAATGGCAAACAAGCACGGGGTCAGTGGCATTTTTTTCCTAGTCTGAGATGTTCTGTGGAGAATCTCAACGCCGTCCTTATTGTGTTGGGTTTTCTCGCCGACTGGCCGACTCTTTCCGCTCCAAAGCTGAAACTGTTTTGCAGCTGCCTGCTTCCTGAGCCGCTCTCACCATGATCACGCTTCACTTAAGAATTATGCCCTTGGGTCCTTGGCTCGCACAAACGTATCTTATCACCCCTTCGTGTTTGATACCTAGTTTTGTTGTTAACCATTACTCAATCGACAATTTCCCCCAGACTAACTTACAGCATGTGATTTGTACACTAAGCTACTCGCAGTGATTTACTCATCTATACAGCTGAGTAACTTATACTGTAACAGCACCTTGATCAAGGTGTACAACAGCAGAACCAGAGGTGTGAACCTGGGTCTTCGGAGTGTAAGGCAATACCTCTAACCACGCCACCATCTATGCCGTTGTGCTGTCAGTCAGCAGGATCCCACACATGCAGTTCCACACCTACAAATCTGAATACCCATGAAACATGGTTTTCCTATAATGGCACAAATACTGCATTAAAGTGGAACAGGGGAAAAAAACCCATAATGACAAGTGCAAGCAGTGGGGATGTTTTTCTGATACAGCTACACTGGACAACAACAGGTCCTTATTGGGGACATCTGTCCCATTGTTCTTGTGTAGCACACAGTGCCAAAGTGTGAGTACATGTGTGCAACCTGGGGAACACCTGTATAGAGCAAAGTGGACAGAAGAGTGAAAGCACAACTTTGTGCAGATGTCCTATGTCTTCGGTGACTGCTGCAGAAGAGCTGGGGAGACGTGCTGGTTTCCTTCTCAAAATGCTAACAAAATGTCTGGTGGAAGAAAAGTAATTTCCTATATTCAAACTTTTGACTGGCAGTGTCAGCATAACCTTTCTGTAAATGTTCAACAGGTCAGACTGAGCTCTCCCTAAATCCGCCCCCCCCCCCACCCTTACGCAACGGAGTAATACGCCGTGCGAGATGGACGACAGATTCCCATTCAGCCCTTAAACACCCGCTCTAGGCAGCGTAATAGAGGCTTAATAACAGGCAGCCATGACTCATGACACTGAAAAGGAAAAACCGAAAGGCTAAAATAAGAGAAATAAGGCCTCCGGCTGCTGGGATTCCATGGTTTATTTCTTCTGCTAGCTGGGGAAATGAAGGATAAATTCTCCCCGCAGATAAAACAAAAAAACAATGAGTGTGCCTTATCGCCAAACGCCTGCCGGAATGCCCCGTTGATCCATCTCCAGGTAAATGTGCATTGTTATTGCGCAAAGTTCCCCTAAGCAGCCGTGCCGCTCCTGGCCGGCCAGCACCTTGCAGACAAAAAGGGCTCTCAGTACGTCCTGTTTGCGGAGCCCGAGTCTCACAGGGAGTGAAAGCTGTGCTCCAGATTACCGTAAAAGTTTACTGCGATACACACAACGTGTGGGTTTAGCGCCATTCCAGAGTAGCACGGGTCATTAATCCGTGGCCTTTGATTCCCGAGTCGCTTTCTGTTTATTGGCTGATATCTATCAAATGACCAGCTGCTCCGTGTGTTTTAATTTGGAGAGCCAGCGATTGAGGGAACGGTGAGTGAAAATCTAGGACACGCTCATTACGGGGGAGACCGAGCACAAATCCGGCTCAGCGTGTGTGGAGTATGAATGTTCTCTCCGTGCTCACGAGGGGTTTTTCTGGGTGCTCCAGTTTCCTCCCACAGTCCAAAGACGTGTGCTTCAGGTGGACTGCTGTCTCTCAATTGCCTTGTGTGTATCTGTGAGAGTGTGTTAAGTTGCTCTTCTGAGTAGATGGGTAGATAGATGAAAGACATTATAGGTTTGGACAAAAGTGTCCCTTAAATGAATAAACATAAAATAAAGCCATAAATAAAAAAATAAAAAAATAAATAAATAAATAAATCAAAACTACAACAACTTGGCTATTCATCATCAGCAGGTAGAAAGGCTTGGATAATGAGATGGAGGAAGCAGGCAAACTCTCTCTCTCATGTGACCCATTGTCCAGCACAATGCTGCCTTCTGGTCTGGACACGTGCGCACATACACACGCACGCACACAGGCACCCAGAGTCTCAACATGGCCTCCCTCTCCCTCAGTGTTGGAACCATTCACACCTTCCCGAGAGCTGTCTCCCCCACTTACAAAGGCTTCCTGTCAGGTACACGCGTTGCCTCCTGTCTACATGACAGGATGATGCTTTGGATCTCCCGCAGGCCTAGCTGGGGGGGTTAGGGGGTGGTTACTTCAGCTCCCACACAAAGGGAACCGTTTGCTGTTTACACTTTCTCCTGAATGGGAACACAAGGAGGGCCGCAGAGCACCCGTCAGCCTCTCCCATGCTCTTTCTTTGTTGTGTTGTCTGACTCTCCTGCGATACCCCCCCGACACACACCCCTTTGATAACGGCTCATACAGAACACCAGTGTTTATTAGACGGCTGTTTGCTCACCAGCGGTACCTCGTGATAACAGCACGATGCCAGGTGAGGATTTCCTTGTCCCGGCTGCGAGCACAACACTAATTCCCCAAAGCCACTCTTGTGCCCCTTATCTGGAAGGGGCACCTTACATCTTTGTCTGGGCCTGCAGACATAACTGGGGGGGGGGGGTGGGCTGGGCGGGGCATTGCAGTCTGAGACCCAAATGAAGAGCTTGATCTCCTCTGGGACAGGCCTAGGCTTCTGCAACATGGAGCGAACAAGATACTGTGCTCCTGTAATCTTGGTGTCATAAAAGTGTAAGGAATTGGGAGGTGGATTTCATTGGGGGGCATGTGGGTTGACAGATATATATTTGGGGAGGGTGGGCGCCTGGATTAAAGACCCTGGTGTGCAAGTTCATTTTCACTGTTGGGATTCCACAGCCACTAACTCAAGGGAGAACTTGTTTCCTGGTGGTTCAATAAATTTCACTGAATCAGTTCAGCACTATAATAATCCATAGCGCTCAAAGTCACGTTGAACACCACACACACCTTAGCAATACAAACTGCTTTGTCTCTTTGAATTATTATGCATTTTCCTGCTTACTTTGACTTTAAGCCATATGTTCAATCCAAACTGTGAAAACCTACCTCTTCCTTTGCCAGTTTTACACAGTGAACAAGGGGGTATGTGTGCATTGTTGAATGTAGAATGTTTTAAAAAAGAAAACATGGACAAAAAGAAAGGTTGTTGGATGTTCCAGTTTGTTGAACTTGGAGGGTTTTTCAGGCATGTATGGATGGCCTCTGGATTGGAACAGCCTACACAGCCACTTTCAGGAGAACCAAAAGGGTACCACCTCAACCTTGGCACTGTTGGCCAAACCCTAACCCTAACCCCTAACCCCAGGCAATAACTCGAGGGAGACCTTGACTCCTAGTGATTCATTGCAAACAATACATTTCACTAAATGGATTCACCACAGTGGGACCTGATGTCACCTTGAATAAAACACATACCTCAGCAAAACAATAGGTCCTAACTCTGGTCTATCAGAATGATGATGCATTTTCCTGCTGCCTGGGACATGAACCTACAGGACCAGACCAAGTTGTGGGGGAAAAAAAAAAAAAGTTTTACCTTTTCCTGTGCCAGTACTGGCCAGGGAATAAGGGGGGTATGCATGAATTGTTGTAAAACACTGTAATAAAGAGAAAATGGATAAAACAGCCCATGAACCTGGTTTCAAGACTTCTGCAAAGACATTGTTTCATCGAGTCACACACCTCCCAAGTTCATGTCGTCATATCATCATATCATTAGAAGGGTCTCACCACCCATCTTGCTGATCTTTGTTGGCAAAACTGACAGAATGGCAGCACCTCACCCCGCCCTTATGAAGCACGATTTCCAATAGCTGGCACAGTGCTGCTGACAGACAGCTGTGGTAGGTGGGCCCATGACAATGAGGATCATGGCATCGGCGCTCGGCAGTAATTGGTGCCCTTTGCAGACGTTGAATGACAAGATTAAGGACTTCTTACTGCAGGGTTCAATAAAATAAGGCGATATGAGATGACAGTCTCAAGCCTCTACAAAGTGACAGGTGGTGCATGCATGGAAAAATTCAGTAGATTCAAATCAAATTTGCCACAGCTCTTTGTAAATACTGTATCACAGGAACAAGATTAAAGGTCAACTACAAACGGAGATTAGATTTATTTTCAAAAATCTTTAAAGAAAAGGATTATTAATGATGAATAATTTGATTTCCTGTTCTGCACAGAAGTCGGAGAACCATTTGTTGGATCCTTTGAAAAATAAAAAACTTTGGAAGCTGAGCTTTCCCTGTATGCGAAGGTTTTCTCGCGGTTTGCCAGCCTCGGGACAAAGAAACCTTACATAGTAAAGTAAATTGGCACATCCTCCCCACCGCTCTCTCTCCCCCTCCAACCTCTATCCCCAGGACCACTAAAAAACACAAACACTAAATCAGATAATAATGTCCTCAACTGGAGCCAAAGCACGCCTGAGTGTGGGAAGTGACGTTTACCCAATAGGTTTGTCTAGACCTGGAGACAAAGGAAGGGTCCCAGCTGAAGTCAGAGAGAGTGCACTGGAGTAATATCAAGGTATGCTGTTCATTGATAATATGTCTCCATTTTGCCAGAGTCACTCAACTCAGGCCTCAACATAGTCTGCTACCATCCCCAACCTTATTAGCACAGCTCTTAGAAGTCTATTTTACATACAGGGGGAGTTTTTTGGAGGGGGTTGTCATGATAAGTACAGTGGTACAGCAGGTAACGCCAATGCCTCAATGTGAACTGTGGGTTCTGATCTGGGATCAGCTTCAAATTCTGTGTGGAGTTTGCATGTTCCCCATTTGGAAGAACATTTCCGTACCGTTCCTTTACTGTGAGAGTAGCTTCACTTTGACCAGTGGGCATTTACCAGTGGACAGACACAAGGAAGAAGAGATAAAACCTGAATTCAACTTGTTACCATGATCCATGTCATGGTTCAGTTGCTGTTCATGTATGTACTGACACCAAACATAACACTCACCTCACAATAGCAAGAAAAATGTTATTATTAGGAAAAAATGTCTTATTTCAGAAGGGCACTGAAAAAGACAAGCAAATCCAATCGGATGGACCACAGTGGCAGTGCTCCACTTTCCCTTCAGAAGTGTGTACGGCAGTGAAATGGAGTGAGAGAAAGAAAGGATGGTTCTTGTAGGTGTGAAACAAAAGCCTGGGGTGAAAAAGACAGGTCACACACAATAAATCAAGGGATAGAAGGAGCAGATAAACAAGAAAAAAAACAAAAAGACATATGGGACGCCGAAGGCACGTCAAGTGGGCAGCGGTGATGGAAGAGCTCATCTTTGGGACATGCAGCACGAGGGACATGTGGCCCAGACACCTCGGGGACATGTGGAACCCTGGTCCACAATGGGGCACAGCCAGTTGTGACAAGCAGAGTGTGACACTGGCGCTAACAGGTTGGGAAACCAGCCATTTTAACCTCGACGGTCCACAAAGCAGAGAACATCCATGGAACGATGGGTGATCGAGGATCTTGCAAACTACCTTGGTCAAGATTTTCTTAACTGTAGATTCCTCCTGGGACTTCTTTTTTTCACTGTTTTCAGTATGATGAAACATCTTAATGCACATGCAGGAATACCGAGTTGGACATTGTTCTGAGTATTGTTCTTAGCATGGCTAAGACTGGGTGGGTTGAGATACAAATTTACCAAGAGGTCCAACCATGGATGTTACCTCCACTTTCATCTGTACTGACCCACATTGGCTAGACCACCAGCAGAGTTTGATTTAACCAGCAGTCACATCACACATTCATGTGCAGTAGCACAAACCTGTGTAAAGACCACTGTCCTGACCCCTCAAATTCCAACAGAAGCTTATTTTGTTAAATTCAAGCTAGAAGCACATCTTCTGACAAGATGTGACATCATCAACTTATAATAAAGCCCTGGGTAAAGGGACAACAGATGAAGCAGTGTTGAGCTGCATTATAATCACACAGTTGGGGTGTTCAAGCCAGACGATGGAATAATACCCCCGGGAGGGCAAGTGAAGCAATTTGCCAAGGTCCGCTCTATTGAGACGTCACACCTTCTTAAGATGTTCACTGGAATGACGGTGGGCTGGATGGACCGTGACAGGTGGAACCGCTGGCGCTGAGATCACAGGGAGGATGTTCAAATTAGTGGCCGCCCATGTGGTACAGCCTGCTCCTGGAAGCGGAGGGAGGTCCAGATCACAGAGACATGTCTGAACCGGAGCAGACTGGGCCAGATCACTTGGTTCTTGTGTGTAGATGACAAACAACCCTGCTTTGTTCCCTGGGAGGCCTCCTGTGAGGAGCTTCAATCCCCACACCTCACTCGAGGCGTAGCCCCCCCATACAGACATGCCTTCTCTTCCCAAGGCCTCCACCTGAAAGACAGCGGGTTCTGGGTCTGCAGAATTCGCCACAGTTTTCCTTTTTTGGTCAGTTCAGACAAAAATTCACCAGTAAGGAATGTCTGACACCTTATAAATTATTAAGGACAGCCAAAAAGGGCCAAAAGGGAGCTTTATTATTTTGCTGTCTAGCTAATGGTTTCAACCAACTTCTACCGTTCACACCTACGGATATTTTAGTGAAGCAAGTCAAATACCTTTCTTAAAGGTTTTACAGCTGAAGCTGTTCCTGTGACTCAACCATTCAACTTTAAACTTACAATACCACTAATGCTTACACAAGAAGGAAACCCAGCATGTCAGTATAGTTCCTTAAACTTGAAAAGAAACGGGGAAAAAAAACCAAAATTTAAAAAGTCAGAGAAGCACGGTTTTGCCGAAATATGAGATGAGGAGTGTGTCACTTTTAAGCTAGGGTTTACAGCCTTTAGGAGGGGAGAAAGCCCATTATGCGAACCAAAGCCCTGGAGGATGACACAACATAACACTGCCAGAATTGTTTTTTTCCACTACATTAAACGCCGTGCACGGACGCCGGGGGCGAAGCTACAGCGAATGCTCATCAGCGTGCTAATAAGCTAGGGCACGGTCTGTCGTGTAACAGGCATCAAAGTTTGCTGGCCGTGGCTCTGGAGGCTAATAATTCCTTTCCGAGGAGCAGAAATGGCTGTCACTCAGTCCGGACCTGTCAATCTTCCCCCCACCACACCGGGACGACATCCGCGCTGGCATTTGCGGCGAGATCTCACAGGGTTGCCTTCCCTGGTGAGGATCTGAAAGGACAGGATATTTCCCATGCGCCACCTCCAAAGAAACACTTGCTAACATTTGGAGGGCTGAAATAGATATTTTTCATTCTGAAAAGGTATAAGAAAACAAGCTAAAAAAAACATATGGTAACGAAGTGTCCCGATAAGGCGCTTCGTGTTTCTCTGCAGAAATGCTGAGCGTGCATGAGACAGCCAAAAAGTGACTTGTCAGAGGTTTATCCCACACAGCCGAACATTCCTCGTCCTTTAGCAAGAGCTGCTGTATATCTGCTCCACCCCCTGCAGACAACTGACATTGCTGTAACTGACTAATGGATTATCCAGTGAGAGCAGCCCTTACTGAACATCACGCCCCCCTCTCTTGTTGACCCTACAAAGTCAGCATGGACCGACCAGAGGGCTTTAAATCTTCCTCATAAAATCTGCCAGATGGACACGCCCAAAAAGGGGTCACAGTGCACTGGGGAACAAGCGAGGTGATGACTCCAACCCGCATGGTGCACAGTGGCGTGGCCTCATAGTAGAACTTCATGATTCGAGGCCTCCAGTTGCCATGGTGACAGACTCAACACATACCTGTCTGTACTGTCCGCAGACCCTGCCCATGCAGCTCTCCCTGCTATGGCCTTAGGGGAGGTAGCCCATCCGTCTGGGATATCGATTTGTTGACAGACACTCACCAGAATGTTTTTGAAGCGAAACAGGGAGAAAGGTGTTGTGCTCCATTTTGGAAGGGGCAAATCAAGATTCGCAGCTCACTAATCGAGCAGCTCCATATATCTCCTTCTTCGTGCGTGGTAACATCATCACTTTTCCACATGGCCCAAATCAACAGAGGGTACAGAATACCATTTCACTGGCTGAGTGTTGAGCAAGAACCTTTCCAAACGCACTTGATAAAACCCACGTGGCTTTTGAAGCCAAGTCCAGTTAGCCTAATGAGAGACAAATGTTGTTTCACCCAAGTGCCAAGAAAGTTCAGATTGTCATCTTTATGTGGGTGTTTTGCCCAGACAAGCTGGGGGGTGACAGTCATGTCGAAGAGACCACCATATGTTAAAAAGCAGCCACGTTTTCAGAGGAATGTCTGTGTGTTCTCTGTAACGCAGGATTTATGCTTCTTTCTTTGCTAACTATATCAAGGCTGGTTTTGCAACCATTGTTTCAGAGTCACCAAATCCAATTTTCTACCCTAAGCTTGGAGTGACATGTTTGAATCTTCATCTCAACCTTCCTTGTCAATTGCATTGTTCAAAACTCGACCTCTGATTCACACTCATGAATAGGCCTCCCGTGACCCACAACAGTGAAGGACAGCCAAAGGGGCTCAGCACTAACATGAGCATAATCCTTTTACTCTTGAGTAGTGGTGTTCAAAGGGTATAAAGAGTAGGCACCTTTCACTAACACCGTAACTCTCATCCGCCCATACCCCGCATGCAACGTGTCGAAGGCCCTCCTTGTTAACATGGATTCGCAAGGCAGCTGGCCTCAAGAGAAAAGGGTGGAGACAATGGGTCCCCTTTACTTTATCATAAAAAAACAGGCAATGTCAAAGACACCCTTTGGAGGTCTCTCAAACCCAATTCCAGGCGATAAGGCGGAGGACATCAGTTCACTTGGTTAATTACTGCCGTCTTCCTGGTAAGAATGGATTGATGGGATATCCATTCAGCTATCAGTTGGAACGTTTTGTTAAGAACCAGCTACTCTGTGCCGCTTCCACACCACCATCGTTCTCAGACTGGCTAATGAGCAGTTCATAACTACCCCTGTCACAATGAAACAGCCTGCTTGTCTTTGCTGTTGAGACCCAAACGCCACTCGGAGTTATCTGATCAAAGACCACCACCCCCGCAATCTACTGGGAGTGAGTCATCGCCAGCCGCACCACGCCAAGGGAACAGAAATCCACTGTGAATAACATGGGAGAGAGCGAATAACCTCTATTTTAAAAAGAATCAGCTATTATACCGTGAAAAAAACAGCGCCATAATTTAATAATGAAAGCTATTGTGCTAGTATGGTCATGGACCATTACGTGAACTACAGCGAACCTAAACCTTCATTGTAACCCTGGACAATGGAATGAAAGGAACATCCCCTTAATCTAAATACACAATCAAATTTGAGCTAAAAGCTGACCAAGGTCTCAGAAGTACCCCTTCCACCCCCACTGATGCCGTATTTCTTTGTCTACCATACATCCAATAGCAGTCTCTCCAAACACCAAAAGCTGCCGTAAGCAAGAAACAACAGACTGTTGCACAGTACATGCAATATGTCTAAATTATGGTCAATCCAAATGGGCATTAACCCTTATCTAGGGCTAGCTAGCTCAGACAGTGTGTTTGCCAAAGAAAAAATATAGTATTTTTGCTTGTACACACATAAATAACTAAATGCAGATAGCAAAGCAAGCGAGCAAGACCGTGCAGAAGAGTAATGGCTCACAGACACTTTCCATGTCACTCAGCACCTCAGAGTCTCGCCCTTCTGCTTTTACAGGAGGCACAGCCAAGAGCGTCTTCCTAATTCAGAACAATTTTTAAAGTATGCCATTATTTTGTGTGGACTCCTGACAAAAACAAAAAGCTTTAGGTATCAATAGTTAAGCTGCAATACAAAAACCCAATTGAAAAAAAAACTGTGTTTGGGTGTCATGCAAAATGTATATGGGGACAAAGGCAAAGCACATCTCTTTGAAATTCCATTTTTCATCTGACTGTCCCGGGACCCCGTATAAAAGGCTGCTTGCGACTATGAGAGCATTAGCCCAGAACCCTTGTGCTCTTCTCAGCAACATTTCCTCAAAAGCAGTCAGACAAAAGCTCCAGAAAGAAAGGCCAAAAGGTCAAATGATGGCTTTACAGTCATGTAGGAGTCACCATCCTGCACTGTACGCCAGGCTTGCCTTTTTCTCAAGGCGGAATCCTGTGATTGGCGTGTTCCTCATCCATGTGATGTTTTCTTTCCTTGAAGGTTTGCATTGACCTCCCTTTTCCAAAGGGGTGACCAAAAATAGCACTGGAGTGATGTTCAGATGCTAACGCAAGTGACAGAAAACTATCCCCCCCGTTTCAGAGAGACCATGGGCAACTGGTATCAGCCCAAGTCACCTTTCCTTTCATTAACTGTTGAGGAATTGATCAAGTCAGACTTTTCTTTGGAATGAGTATAAGGTCATTTACTTTTGAACTAACTGAACAACTTCATACAAGTAGTCATCTCATGAGTCATGTCCAATCAGGGCATGAGAATGCTTACAAGGAGTTCCATTTAATATTGCCACTTTGGCTTACAAGAATTTTCTTTGTATACTGGACCAAATATGAGTTTTCTCATACTTTTCGACAGCTGAGAAACATGAGTCAAGATCCACTCTGCAGTTGCCAGCTGGGTTATCAAGACAGCTCTCCAGAAGTAAACGTAACAATGTGCACCATTGCATGGTGTCATTCTCCTTCTTTTGTTCATCCACTGGACCTTTGCTCAGTGCTCTGGGTCACCTTGTCGAGAAGAGCGCTATATAAATACAAACTGAATTGAATTCTCTGCACTTATAGTCTGGATTGTGCTGTATTAAGTTTTCAACCTCCATCAGCCATAGTTTGCTAGTTTCTCCTGTTATAATCTCAGCAATTATGGCTTATGTTTGGACTGCCCAAATGATGTTAGCTTGTTTCACTTGTACAGGACTGTGCAAAAGTGTTAGACCTGCAACTTCAATGTCTGTTGAGAAGTACAGGAAGATTCTTATCTACCATCAGGCTGGTTTCTGATTGGTCCCAAATTCATTCTGCAGCCTGAGAATGACCTCAAACACCCAATCTCAGTCATACACAACTATCTTGAGCAAAAAGAAGGAATCCTGCAAGAGATGCTATGGTCCCCACAGAGCCCTGATCTCAACATGATCGAGTCAGTCTGGAAGGACATGCAGAGACAGTCAAAGTCTGCAGAAGAACTGTGGCCAGTTCCTCAAAATGTTTGGAAGAACCTACCAACCTCTACTTTAAACTGCATGCAAGTTTGCATAAGAGAACTGATGCTGTTTTAAAGGCAAAGGGTGGTCCCACCAAATATTGATCTGATTGAGGTTTTTTTTGTCTACTGCACTTTTTAGAAGGTTTGTTGATTAATAAGTATTCATGACATTATTTTTGGAACCGTCCTCGCTTTATAGCATTTTTCCCACAGGTGCCTAAGATGTTTGCACAGTACTGTATATGTTTGTTTTTCTGCACTTAAGCAGATTGTTTGTAATGTGCTGTGAACGAAATGAGCACAGGCAAACGGTTAGGCAGTATTACAGTTTTGAGGATGAGGAATGCATATTTTTTTCATCTGAAACTACAACTAATTACATCTCTGATTTATGAGAGCTCATCAACAAATAAAAAAATTGCCTTCATAGTGTGGGGGGAGACTGTATTTTATTAGAAGGCATTACAAAGTATTTTAAACTAATTTCTGAACTGAGTGGATATTTTAGAGCAAGTGCTCTGATTTGTCCTGAACTGCTGGTCAGTGGAATTCTACCCACGGTTACAAAATACCCTGGTAATGTGTCCCTCTGGAGAGAGACGTGAACCTGCAGAGGCGACATTCAACAGACCCGTCAGATTCGTGTTTTGTCCACGGAGGAGCATGCAGATGCTTCCATGTGCTGCTGAGATCCCAGCAGTGGTGGATCCTTCATTTCTCCACTTGCAAGGCACTGTGGGAAACGAGGCATCCTTCAGGTTTGAAGTGAAGCCTTTCCTTATCTGGCAGAATACGAAACACATTTTTGTTTTAATTGTGGTGATGGGGGTGGCGAGTTGTGAATATCAAATGTCACTAACATGCATTGACTGGACTGTCAGAACACAGAGCAAAACAGCAGTTACCATACAAGTTGATTTCATATTGTTTGGGCTAAACAAGAACCATGGCTACAAGCTCCCTTTACTTTGTCGGCTGGCCATGTTTTTTCTTCCCACGTGGGTGATTGAGTCTGTTCATCTCTATATAATATTTTAGCATTTTGTTTATTAGTTGTCCATGATCTGGAAGATACACTTTCTCCACAAGGGTAGGTGTACACACTGAAGCCCGAGATCCAAACTCTCTGTGAAGGGCTTTGCTGTTATTCCTCTCGACACCTGTCCTGGCAGTTCATGAGCATGTACACCCTCTGTACCCCAGATATGGGCCATGAGACGAGCAGTGGAGCTCTAAGGTAACAGAGACAGAAGGAACACTGTGGAGGATCATGTAACTAGGTGCTACTCAAGCGACGTCTCAATGTTAGTGGTGTAGAAGAAGTCTTCATTTCCATTTTGAATTATGCTCTAGCAAAGCCAATCCTGGACTAAAAGTAGAGAACAGATTCTTCTCAACAGAAGCATAGCAGAGCAGAAAACACTGATGTAGAGCAGCTATTAAGGTAATGCTGCAGTTACTCAAAGTTCTGAGGAACAGGAACAGACGGGAAAAAATGGAACGATTGAATGTGTCTGAAGAGTTTTAGCAAAATTCAGGCACGCAAGTTTGAAAAGCTATTTAAATGAATCAGCTGAATAAATTAATCCAAGCACATTCATCCATATGTAAAGTTGTTCCAATACTATCTGCTAAAAATGGCCTGCTGCATCACCTCCAGAGGGGTCGAGGGGCTTTGCCACCCTCTTTAGTTCCAGCACTTACAGGGGGTCGCTTTGCATACCAGTTTGGACAGATGGCCAAAGGCAAATTTCTGCAAAAAATAACGAAATAAGAAAATAAATAGTGGAATGGAAGGCGCCCACAGATATGCAGAGCAAGGAGAGCACGAGTGTTCGACGACTTTCCCCACGACATCTGTACGCATCAGTGCCTTGTCTTCTTTCAACCCATCAGACAACCTTCTGAAAAACCCTGCTGGTCCTTTGCCATCTAGTCTCCCACCAACTCTGTCTCCTGGGACCCCCTCCCACTTTGTTTAATGTTTTGGTTTGAATACTAAGAGATGTCCTAAGACTGGCCGCTGGCACCAGCAATACATTTAACCCCACCCCTTGGTCCGACTCCCTCTGCGAGAGGCGGTCTTTCAGTGCTTCGTGTGTACTTTGTGTGTTCGGAGTGAGTGATGCGTCTGTTCTAATGGTGTGTCGAGTAGCTCTGTTGCAGGACCAATTTGATTTCACAGGGGCTCTAGGCTACAGAGGAACCCCTGTGATGTCTGCTCTGTGAGCTGTCGAAGACTCTTCCCTGTTACAGAAGCGCTCTGATCTTGTGCCGCCTGTGAACCTGCCTTCCCTGCAGCAGAGCCTCCCCTTTTCATTTGGACAAAAACACATGGGAAACACCCAGTGTTCTCGACATTACTCCAGTTACAAAGTCCATGCTAAAGAAAGGACTTAACTGACAGTCATTTCAAAAACTGAATAAAACTTCCCCCTTAATAGCCAACTAGACAGTATAAAGGAATACCAACAGAAAAATAAATAATCAGACAAATTATTATTAATTCAAATAATAACAAAATATGTACATTGATCTATGTCAGAAACAATGTGTTTTAACAATGAGCAACTGCCCTACACTCTGCTGAACTGGAGAAGAATAGAGGTTCATGTGCCCAGAGTAACTGGTTTTAGTATCACTTATTTATTTAGCTTATGCTTTTTTTCCAGAAATTTATAGTGTTGTGTAAAACTTACAATTAACTAACCATTCGTATAGGTGCGTAATTTTTACTGGATCAAAGGTAACACAATAGAAATGGGACCGAAACCCCCGATCTCGGAGTGGGAGGTAACAGTGCTAACTGAAACTCTACCTGCTGCCCCAGGTAGTTAGATGCTTAGCTAATACTTTTATCCATATCAACAGTGTTGCACAATTCAGGTCAAATCCTTGCCGAAGGACACGACAGCAGCAGCTTGGAGTGGGGTTTAAAACAGCACCCTTCAGTTCCACGCCCTTAGCCACAACACCACCTGCTGCATTTGCTTCTTACGTTTTCTCGGCTCTCCACGATCTCTCGCCAGTCACAACTCCACCTTTCCCCATCCCTGAAAACAACCTAATAGAAACTGCCAGCAGCGGCTGGAGAAGCGATCGGCCGTGGGAACAAAGCGCACCTGTTGGTTAAGGGTACAGCATTAGCAAATGCTAAGGTAATTTCTCTAATGCCCCCTTCAGTGGCCATCTCTCCTTCTTGCTGAGTGTGCCATTAGCTTAATGCACTCTCACAGCCATTGTTCCAGAACAGGTCTGCCTTATCCAGGCACCATCCTGCTCTGCACAGAAGTGGTTGACCTTCTCTGCCCCCCGACCCACAGGTTGTTAAAGAATTGGTGTGACAGGTCACATGACCAGCAGGTGTCCCTGTGACAAAGGCGTTATGAAAGACAGCTCATTTCACTAATGAGGACACAGTGATGAAGATAACGTGGGTCCCACCCACCCACTAAACCTTTATTTGAAAAAGCCACCTGACACGGGAGGAGGAGCCGGTCCGGCCCTCTGACACTCTGACACCTGACAGCCGCATTCGGCACCCCAAAGCCTCCGCTTTCCTAAGGCCTCAAATGGTTCGTACCTGAAATAGCAACAGGGAGTAGAGGGCACCGCCACTGGAAATACAGCTGATGGGTCTGAACGTAAAAGCGATATTACAGAGTTTCCAGATCACTGACCTACATGCTTCCCAAATTACTTTTTATTCCTTTTGTTTGCCAAGGAGAAAAATAAGTCCAAGAAGTCTTGTCAGTTTAATATATCCTTGGAAACAGAACTCTTATATCCTGTTGAAGAATAACCCCTCTGGCATTAAAAAGTACTTATCAGGCAGACTGTTATATCTGATAGTGGGGCGCAGCTTGGATGCATGTCGCTCGTCTTTTTTAGGCGCCGATCCTTCCATCTTCCTATCAGTAAAGTCCTGCCTTGTCTTCTTTCTTGCTCTGGATCCTTCACCTGCAATATGCCATTACATTATGCATCTACATTTTGGCGTGATATTTCCAATCCAAAACAGAAGCTTCAAGCAATCGGTGTGAGCACTAACTGTTTACAAGGTATGACAGTTCAGTATAACACAATACAACTCAGAGTTGTGCACTGAGTGATGCACAAACTAACAGATTCGAAAAACACCAACATCTACGCGCACAGACTGAAATGCTCTTGTAAATATGCACCGCCACCATCATCATCACCATCCAGGGAAGGGTAGCAAAGGAACATGATCTGGATTTATGGGATGCTATCTGAGCGGCAGCTACGAATTTAAGCCCCGGGCTTAACCGCGCGGATCCTGAGAGTTTTGTTGCTGTGGCAATGGAGGGCAAAGCACTACCTTTTCTTAAGTTCATGGAGGTTGTAGCCAAGAATCCGGTCCCTTTTGGTTTACACTGTAGTGCACACAAACCGACACACCCGAGAAGACTACCCACCCACCCCCAGCACTGTCCAAAAGAGGATCAGAGATAGGGAGGCAATCAAAGGACACAGAGGAAATAAACTCATGTGTCTGTAACATAATACAAGTACTTAGCTGTGAGGGATGAACACACAATATACTTTATTACAGCATAAATCTGTTTCAGACAGTTAATGTATTCATGAGCCCATTTTCTCCCTATACATTTTTTTAAATGCTTCAGTTATTTTATTAAGCCTGCAGGGCATTATTGTTTTCTTCAACTGATGGCACTGGGTCTGATAACTGTAAAACCTGTTGCTTGGGGAGCTTTTTTAAATGGAAATACAGCATGCTCATATCTATATTCATCTCTGAATCCCGCATTTCTCTCAGCGTCTAGTTGCATATGTTTAGGCACAACATGAAAACATATCGTCCGCATGAAGACCAACACACACTTCCTCAAGGGAGACTTTTGTCAGTCCTCTGTTTGAAAGCAAGGGCACTGTGGCACTTTCTGCCCTGTTATTAAACCTCAGCTAGAATTCATCTCCAATCATGTCCTCCAGGAGAGTGGCAATGTTAAGGGCAGAGCAGAGTAGTAGTTTGTTCCAGGTTATACACATAACCTTCCAACTTCACATATCAAGAGACAGAATCCAGGCTGCTCCGTTTCCTTGTGTTGGGAGACCAACTTGGACTGCCTACCCTGGGCATGGCCATCCACTACATTGCCACGATGCCTTCATGTTGAGGTGTGGCCTTCAAGCTGACCTCTACTTAGACACGGACGGCATGTCTCTTGCACAATACCACTTAGGCAAACATGATGGGGACTTTTGCTTTTGATGGTGACTGAGACCCAGGCAGCCTCATTAAACATGGATGGAAACACAGAGCGGCCCACTCATGGGGAGGAAACCAACCACAGGTATACAAAGCCACACTCCTTCCGGACAAATCGGGGATCAAACGTCACCCTGTGGACCACTGGGTAAATTGGCTCTAGCTAATGACTCCAACCCACTGACGTGTACAGCGACTGCAGACGTGATGCCACTATTAATGGCACAAGCTCCTGGGCTCAGGTCTGCATCTACACCCAGGACCTGTTCTTTATTACTTCTCATACCCAGCCTGCCAATTAGGCAGCGTTGTTAAGAAAGCTGGCTGGCTGAAGTCTCAGGAGGGCCCCTTCTGTTGTACCCTTTAACAAAGGCACTTAACCTGAATCGATCCAATAGAACATCCAGCTGCATAAATGCATAAAAACGTGTAAGTTGCTTCAGATAAGTGTCGGCTAACAAAATAATAATAATAGGACCTGGCTAACAGAGACACAATTGAAATTCTATTAGATTCCATTAGGAATAAATTAGGTTTGGAGTTTTTTTCCTCCCCAGGACACTGTCTTGCTTTCTCAGAGGAAACCAGTGAAACTGTACTGTCCCACTTTGGAGCCTGTATGTCTGTTTTCATTTTTTTAACCAGAAGATCAAACCATCAGCGCGGCTGGAGATGGTCCCAGTAGGTGGCCCTGGAAGCCAAGAGGATTAGTGGCAGTGAATGGGGGAGGGGGGGATGTGCCACAATCACCCAGCCTGTTTGACGAGAAGCTCCTCATATGGAGCGGCAATATTTTTGTCAAATTTATTGATGATACGAAGAAGAAGTGAGGGGATCTCCATCTATTGGCCTCAAAGTTGGATTGATAATTCATAAACGCCTCCACACCGTTACCCTGAAACACCATGTGCTCGGGTCTGAGGGATGCAACACTCAAGTTACAAATAACTGCCACTGGCTTTGGAAAGAGTCAGGCCTGGCTTTAATGAGTGTGAATTCTCCATCCACCAAATCTCCCTGCAGTTGGTTGTGAAATGACACCATAAAGAGAATTCCGCCTTGCATCTTAACAACTGTCATCAACAACGGGATCCATTTGTCAGCAGGGTCACCTTAAATGACCACCTTTTGAATCCATGATTTTTGACTTTCTTGAGCCATATAATCCCTTCAACAGGCTGGTAATGAGAAACATGATGCCTGCATGATTCCTGCAAAGGAACGTTAACTTAAGAGGAAAAAAGCAATGAAAAATGGCAATTATCAATTTGTAATCTCCAAAATGGCCCTTGGGTACTGCCAGGATTTCATTCAACATTCTATGACTGGTTGGATTTAGGTGAATCCTCGTCAGACTTGTTTACACTTCTGATTAGAGAATTTATGTGCTGCGAAAGAGCGGCACAGATCACATCAAACTCCTCCTCTGTTGCTTGGAAGACTTCCCACACACCCTTAGTACAACCAGGAGCTCTGATGGATTTACATAGGCATCCAAAACAGCTCAGAGAGGTGGGTTCATTTGAATGGCAGCTACCAGGGGCGCAAGGGTCCGATCGTCTGCCAAGCTAGCTCAGGTGGACGGAAAGAGTGGCAGACGTGTGGCAGATGGGGGCCACTGGCACCAGTCTCCAATATCCTCATCACCACAGTGCCACCTGCCACCACAGGGGTGCTGTGGTCTGTCATACCTGGCCAGACATGTCATCTATCCCTGTCTCCCTTAGAAGGAGATACCGAGCCACCATGCAAGAAACAGAGACTTCGGGGGAGGACGGCCCTCAAAGCCTGACTATTTCTGTAACAGGGACCCAATATATCACTGCAGGGTGTTTGATCCACAAAAAGGAAGAAGTGCAAGTGGAATAAGAAGGCATCAGTTGAAACACAGTTCAGATTATTAGAAAAGATTTTTTAAAGAATTTTTTGAAAAAACAAGAACGGAATGCCTGGTGGTGCTTAAACTGTTTAATCTGCTGTCAAATCATGGCAGGTTAAATCAACCTTGTGTTGTAAAAATGTAAGCCGGGTGTGATTTTTTCAGCACTGTAAATGGTCCAAACCAGGTTAGATTATTCTGCAAGGATTTATCCAGCCACCAATGGTTCAAATACTGCTGCCAGAGCTTCTCCATCACAAGTGATTATACAAGATTCCCCTGTGCATGAAAAAGCTTGAATACAAAATTACGGCTAAACGTCCTGTTAACAAAGGCACTCTGCTTCGGCCAACAGGTGTACGCTGGTTCAGTCCAGGATCCTGGAAAGCTGCTGAACTAGGTGATGCTGGTAACATGCTGGAATCATACTCAATTGGAAAAGCAACTGAATTAGCAAAGACAACCTCAACCTAAAGGCTTCCACCCCCAACAACTGCAGGTTCCAACAACTTGTGGTCTGGTTGCTCTGGATCCAGATTGTAGCAAAAATGTAAAATGAAAGCTGTGAATATTGCAAAAAAATACAAAATGAGGTAAATGAAACAAAGTGAGGCTGATCCCTGCTTGCCTGGGGCCACTTTTGTATTCTGACACCTCCTGTGAGGCAGTGAGGGGTGCAAGAGTGCTGGCCAAAACCTTTCAGGGAATCATGGTTCTCTGACACCTCCCCCATAATGGATGTGCCAAATTTTTGAGCTCATACCATTCGGAATGCGAGTTTGTGGATTGTGAGTTTACTAAACAGCTCCTCCATGTACCTCAGCAGCATGCTAGATTAAGTATTAAGCCAAAAATAAACAAAGCAAGCAGGCCTTTTGTTTTCTGTCCTCAAAACTACTTTTCCTTTTCAACCTTCGCTGGTGTGAGTCACTGACTACCACGTTACTCTGCCATTAGCTTCAATGATTTATTAAACCCACAGATGAGTCAGGAGGACATAAAATAAATATGTTCTTCAAATGTTTGTTTTCTTGCCATTCTAATCTTCACCCTGAACTTTGGGGTGAAATAAAACATTTTAAAAGCAGTCATGATTTTGCAGGTTTTAAGGTAGACACTACACAAAATGGAAATCATAACACAATTGGTGTACATGTGCGTTGCTTCTCCCTCTGGTTATAGCTGACACCCTGCAAAGTGTTGGCCTTCAATGATCTGACAAATACGATGAAAATGGACATTTGCACAACCTGTGACAACTCCACATCTTACCTCATTTAAAAAATATTAATGCCTTCAGTCGTAGTTAAACCAGCGCTGATTTAGCAAAAAATGGTAATTATAATGTATTACTTTTTCATTGCACTTCCTGCTCTATTTATCTACAACTTTTACTTTTATAGATTTAGCAGATGCATTTCTCCAAAGAGACATACAGCTCAGAGTAAACAAATGTGCAGACCTCAGCTGGACACGTCCTGCAGGAATGTTGCATCAGGCGGAAATGATTGCGTTGCTACATATTGGACGGCTGCACAGTCTTGCTACAAACAGCCCTTTCCACCTAATAACAAAGATGCTCAATAGGGTTGTGATCCATGGACTGTGCAGAACCACTGAAGCAATGAAAATCTGCTGTCATGTTCCTGGAACCGCTTGGTGATGATATGTGCCTTATGAAATGGTGTATTATCATGGCGGAACATTCAGGTGAGTGCGGCTAAACTGTAGCCATGAAGGGATGAGCTTGGTCAGCAACAATGTTCAAACACTCCGTGCCATTCAGAGATACTTCAGTGGGGGTCGGGGGCCCGAATGTGTGCCAGGAAACATTCTCCACACCATCACACTGCCACCACTGGCCTCTACATGAAACAGGATGGCTCCACAGAGGCATGTTGCTTGCACCAAATTCCGATCCTTCCATTAGCATGACACAAAAGGAACTTGGATTCATGTGACCAGGCAATGTCTTTCCACTCTTAAATGGTCCAGTTTTGATGTTCCTGTGGCCACTGGAGATTTGCTTTCTTTTTGTTCGCTGACAGCATCAATACCCAATCTCAGCTTTGGCTTAACCCATTAGAGACAAAGTGGTGAACTCTGAGGTGACATTCTGCACACCAATATTAAATTCTGGTGTGATTTGCCTGGTTGTGGCCTGTCTGTTTGCATGCAGAATTTTCACCACCCTCCTTTGACCACTCTGATCCACTACTTGTTTCTGTCCACAAGATCGTCGATCACTGGTACTTTGTTGCTTTTCCCACCATTCTTGGTAAGCCTTTGAGATGGTTGGGTGTGAGAAGTCCTGGGTTACAGCTATTTGGTAGATGCTAGAACTGGCATGCCTAGCACCAAATATAACACCACCTTCAGGTCAGTGAGATGTTTTTGCCCATTCTTATTTCAACTGAACACTGCCTGATGCCAGGAATGCTGGTCTGCCTGATTTATGCAACACATTGCAGTCACATGATGTTGAAATGTACAATATATGTGGAGGTGGCAGGTTTACCTCATAAACTGGCAACTCAGCGTATTATAGTAGTTGTACAAATACGAAAATAACTAGGAAATAAGTAGCAGATGATCATCTAATGTACAATAGTTTCAAGAGCTCAGGAGGGAGGTAAAGGAAAGACTGAGAACTGATGGGCTTTAGTTTTTGGACACTGACATGCAGTGTGGACCATGCACACTTCCTGGATTATTGACTGCATCAGAACAGGAGATGAGAATCAGGTGTGATCATAGTACTTAAAGGAACAGATATCCTAGTGTGTTAAAGACCCCTAATAGCCTGCAGATAAAAACTGTTTTTTAACAAATTCTTACTGGATGTTTACAGTCTATGAATGAGTTTTTTTTTCCATACTGACATCCACTGCAATACAGGCCAGTAATTCCCAAACCTCCCCTTGAAGATCACCAGTAATTCCATACATTTGTTCTGTGCCACCACCAACAGGGCTGATTCAGCTACTCAGCAAATCAGCTAATGAAATGATCATCGTCCCCGTAATGCGCCGAACGAGTTGTCCTTGCGGACAGAACAAGCGCGTGAATCGCTGAGGTTGGGAAGCACGGCAGTAGGGCGGCCCAACACCCTCCCCCGTTACGGTCTCACGGACAATAGTACCTAATGGAGTAGGGGTGCTTCAAAGCATAATGACCGACCAATCTCCCTGAAGGCCACTTATCACATATCCAAACTTCAGTGTGAATGTTGTCTCAATGGTTTATTATTCTAGAAGATACAGTTCTTGTATTACTCAAATACCTAAAGTACAATGCGAGGACAATCAATGGCCGCATTGCTAATGGTTTAGATGCTATATTTTAATTAGGTGAAGCTCTGGCCAGTCAGATAATGGCTTTCATTTGATTTTACAGGCTAACTTCATTAACAAGTCTGTGGCTTTAGTATCAACTGTTTTTCTGTGTGTGTGTGTGTGTGTGTGTGTGTGTGTGTGTGTGTGTGTGTGTGTGGGTGGGTGTATATGGTGGGGAAGTGATACGATATACATTAGTGCCTGTGACAAAAACACACACACAGGCGCCCACAAAAAAATCATGTTCCCAGCTGAACATTAAGTGATCAGTGACACATTTAGTGCCTCTTAAAGAAAACCATGTAATAAGTCTTTATGTAAATTCTTTACAGAAATGATTTATGTAAATTCTTTACACTCTAGAAATGATAAGAGAAACCAGATGAAACTGTGAAAAGGCACTAAACCTTTAATCTTGGTTTCATGGCTGTTGTGGGACTTATTTCAACAGCAGTGGGGCCTGAGGCATGTGGAGTGATAGAAAGGTCCGCTCTCCCGTTCCTTTGGCGAAGAAACACATTGCTGAAACTTCAGCTTACTGCAGACAGGAGTTAAAAATGCCATGGGGGAACATTCTGCACCATGGCTATATATCCTAGCCATGGATGTTGTCTGAATGGTTCATGGTGACTGTTTACATACATCCTCCATTCCTCTAAAAGACCCTTTTAATGTAACACCAGGTTTGCTATAACAAAAATAATCTATATTAACAGATTTATGGCATATTTTCATCATTTGATTGACTTGCTGCCAATGTTAGTGGTTACTGGATGCAGCAGGGTGGATGGGGGAGGATTGTGTTTACAGAGATCGTTTTGCAGTAAATATGTCCTAGGTTCAACTCTCCGCTTCTCCTACTGTTCTGTTCAGCAAGGAATTTACCCTGAATTTATTCACCAAAATTGGCATCAAGTCGAAACCCAACTCATTGCAACCGGTGGCACGGTTTCCACGGAAGGCAAGGAAGGAAAGTGTTTTGCCTTCTTCCATGCATACATTTTTGGTTAAAAGGGTGCAAAGGCATGAAGAAACATCCAAACTCTGAATGGAACTTGTGGTATGAAACCCCATACCACACAAGCATCCCAAGAGCCACGTGGCACCAGCTTAACCTGCTGTGCCACTGCATCCCTGAAGTAAAATCACCCACCTGTACAAATGGATGAATCTTGGTAAGTAGCTTAGTATACAACTTAGCACTGTATGCTGCCTAAGGCTAAATAAATTTGAATAAATGTGAATGAAGTGCAGATCAGCCACTAAGGACCCCCCCCCAACCCCAGCTGCATTGTCCCACTAAGACCTGCTTTCTGCCTGCATCTCCAAAGCCAGCCGTGTGCCATTAGCCCGGTTACCACAGCCACAGGGCCTTCTTTCAAGGTTTTCAATCTAATTTCAAACAAACAAACATCAGAAGCACAGCAGTCGTTGTGTTATTGACTGGATTTTTGCATGTACCCAAGTGTGTCCATATAAATATTTATCCCATTAAAAGGGACGCCACAATTAAGTATATGGGGATCAAAAATGTAAGCGGACAGAGGTGCGATAATTTTGCAGCGCAGACACAAAGCAGAGAGGCCTTGCTGGGAGTTAATGAGCCTCCTCATTAAGGGGGAAACAGCAGACGGAGGGACGCTGTGACAAGCGGCCGCGGAAACCAGAAGCGATTAGCAGGTCTCCGCAGCAAACTCGGAAGTGTCCCGGTCGATGGCGGGGCCTGCGGTGCGTGAATGCGTGTAACCGGTGGCCATTGATCCACGAGGCCTGCCTTCCTGCTGATAACACCCACCCCTCCCTCTTTGTGGTACGGCTGGGCGGTACTCTTTGCATGTGCTGATCGATGCGATTAGGAAACAGGAGGTTGAAACGCAACATATTTAACGTATCCTGGTGGTTGGAAGAGAGCAAAGATTAGGGCTTGGGGATCCAGGGTGGGACACGTCTGTGTTTTGACCAATCGGGAAGAGGATATTTTTGTGTCCTCCACCTAGCACGACCACAGAACAAGATGCAGACAAACCTGGTCACACGGACGAGGCAGCTGTGCGACACCACTTTTGAGATCTTTTTGTTTATTAGATGGGGAGTAACTGCCATCTCCCAGAACGGGACTCAGATTCCTACTCCATGCATACCCTTGAGGAAGGCGCTTACCTTGAACTGATATGGCACAAATTATTGAGCTTTTTGGAATGATTACGGATGGCACTCAGCTAAGTACACAAATCTGACATTATAAGTTGACTCAGATAAAGGTGTTGTGTAAATAATACTTAACAATAATATATAAGCTGCTAATTGTACCAAATCAATGCATTTGACCAGAGGCATATAATACTGATTGGAATGGGATCACACTGGGGGAGGGGGGGGTCCATGATCAATCCAAGGGCTTTAAAACCCTTTAGCATCTATGTGAGCTGTATGATTCAATACAAATGGACAATGGAAGGGAATCAATGCCAGAGCAATGGGGACCAACCAAGACAGGACAAGCCCTGCACTATGTGGGGCCATTTCTGAGTCTCACCATTCGCCTCCTGCTGCGTTCATCCCCGTTTGAGAACGGCTCAAAATCTCCATATCCTGTTTATTTCATACGTCAACAATCATCTGCTCTAAGCTCAAACTCCACATTAATCTTTTTCTTTTCTCCCACAAAGCCACCATTCTTGCATGACATGCCTGCCTACGTCATCCAAGCCAACAAATACAAATAAATAGCCGTGGGACTGCACTCCGGAAGCACTTAAGACTTGATACTATCCAGGATAACCCTAAAATAAACACGTTTGGTATCTCAGGCACTGATCATCAATCACGACGGTCTCTAATGTATAATGAAATAATTGTATTTCCTTGGCATAAAACCCTGTGCCAACATTTTAATGTCTTTTATTTTTAAATTATACTGAAAATATTAACACTCAGAAGAAGTGATTAGAGAGAGTAATTAGAAAATTTTATAGTTTAGCAGAGTCAGATCATTAATACAGCTTAGCAGAACATTAGTAGAGATAGTTTCCCTGAAGAAGCATTAATCTAACATTAATCTATTGCAGAGTTCATTAAGTGTTGAAAACGTGAACTCGGTCACTCTTTGTGCTTGTACTCTTGAATGAAACAAGCTGATAATTAGTTCTTGCAGAACTTGTTTTTTTTTTTCTTCTTGAATTTTCACCGCCTCCAGCCATTCATTTTTAACATGACGGAATGACATCTTACTTTTACTTAATTTACAGGACGGGTTTTTTAAAAAGGTATCTTTAGTAGGGTAGTCAGTGGTGTAGAGGGGTGACATGAGACCAGAGTAAGTGCGAGTGTAATTTTTTTTCATTATGTTATGAGATTAAAACAAGAGGGCTAAATTAAAAATGACCACTTATGGATTTATTGTTTTAATCCAGTCGTGAAGGTCAGTTCACCTTGAGGGATGCTTGTTTTTTTCTTTAAATGCAGATGTGGACTGGGGGTGGGGGGAATCCGAGCGCAACGGATACCTCGCAGACAGGATGGGCTGATCATACACTGGGGATCATGTGGATCAGCGAGACCGCATCTCTGTGTTCGTGTGGTTCTGTTCCAAAACATCTGAGCCAAGGTCACAGCAAAGCCTCCCCCAGGTGTGTGACAGCTCCAGAGCGTGTGGCGGAACACGCAAAGCATGTAAACTAGTCTTGGTTAATCCACATGAGTGGAATGCTGCTGTTGTCTAAGCAGAAATGCAATGAAAACAGGAAGTCCAAAAATGGGAAGTTATTTGTACTGATTTCCATTTTTTTTCTGGCAGAAACAACAAATAAGAGAAACGGAGATCATACTCGTTCAATTATTCTGAAATCTACGTTTCTGAAGAACACTGAATTCTTCATGTATAAGCATTTGTTTTGAAACAAGTATATAGAAAAAAAGCTGAGGTTTCCGTATTTTTGGAGGTTGAATGAAACTTTATTTGCACTGTTTATTTAATACTGCTTTTTTATTCACGTTTAGTAAGGATGTCAATAATTCTGGAAGTCACTGTAGATTTAAATTCTGCAATACCTTATTTGTTCTCTCTTTTTAACTCCAGACCTTTTACAAAATTATTGCTAGTACTAGAATTCAGCAGCAAAACAAGTACTAAAGCAACTATAGGGTTGATTTTGCTAATAAAGTAATTCAAGCTATATGTTTTACTCAATGGTAGAACAACAATGTTTTTTCAAGAACGTGAACCTTTATCCAAAGTTGCTTCATCCTAACACTGTCTGCTGCCCCACACACTACAAATACCAGTCTCCTTGGGGGCTTGAACATCGTATCTTCATCATGTACGGAACAGCATTTCACAGCATGTGTCATTCACTCCCTTTGAGTACAACATCCACAAAACAGCATATGATTCAAACCTAATGGGTACAGTGACCCCCAGCCAGTGTATTGTTCTCCCCATTGTCTTCCCACAGTCAGTAAAGCATCTTTTGTCCGCCCTTCCGTTCACACCTGTCAGCTTCACTTGAACCTGCAACTGTGTCTTAGAGAAATAAAGTTGTTGTGGTAATAATGTTACCGAGGCTGAGAGATCAGATTAGTCTCATCCCAATCCCTGTTAACCTGGGGCAGGTCCGGTAATCTTGCTGCTTCTGGTGCTGACTTATAGTGAGACCTTCCAACAGGGAGGCCAGCATCAGCAATCATGTGCCGAAGATTAGCTCCCTGATACCTGTTCCATCCGGCCCCAACACTTTGACCCCCATGATTTCTCCCACGGTGTAGAGGCCGCTGGCCAGCAGGAACATGGGAAAAGCCAACTCTGTTCTCACTGATGAAAAACTCCCCAAATCTTCCCACTCCGGTCCAGAACTAATCTCTTAATACCGTTGTACAGCGAGCGCCGGATGATTTGAATAATAACCAGACGAGGCCGAAGCTCAGCGGTCCGCAGGAATGGTTTTTGCGGTGCGTCGCTCGAGCTGCTCGGCTTAAGTAAATAATTCATCAGACCCATGACACAAAGCTTTAAATCAGAGAGGACTCGAACCCAAGAGCTTCTTTCATGACACAGCTGCCTTACAATAAGGTCAGACTGAATGCAGAACATCTGAATTCAATTCAGTAAATGGTGAGAATGTGTTATACAATCCCAATAAGTCCCTCTTGGATGAATTAATTGCAAAAACTGCATCCTTGGAAATGTTACAGGGTGCATATTATCCGTACTGTTCAATTAGAGTTCTTTGCCGAGAAGAAACGCTTTTACAAAAAAAGGCACAAATTATCACACATGACCTGAAAAGCTCTGGTAAATATTCAGTTCTTGTCACAATGCACAAAATCAGCAGGTGACACAGCGGTTGGCTGTCACCTTATAGCCCAAAAACCTGGGTTTGAATCCTCTCTCCTGCTGTCGAATCCTTGAGAAAAGTACTTCCATTGGTAGAGTAAATATTACCCAGCTGTGTAAACGGGCAAATAGTTATAAGCGGCTCAGTGTAGAAACTCAACGTTGTAGGACACCTTGGGTGCGAAATAAGAGTTAATAATAATTAGCAACAGTGATATGATAAAAACCGGGGAGGACGACTAAAAACACATGCTGGTCGAATTTATGTTTGAGAACAGGGCTATTGCTGTAGTTTTCGAGGGCTCCTGTAAATAATAAAAGTGCATTTATCTTCCAGTGCCACATAGGGTGAGTTCAGGAGGGTCCAGTACCAGAATGAAATGAAGCAGTCAACCTTAGACAGAAACCCCGATACAAATAGATTATTGGTCTTTGACGGTAAAGCATGTACTATATGGTGTGGAATGTGCATGAACTCTGTAAATATTCGACTTTAACATGTCCCCAGGACAAAGGATAATATTGATCTACTTGCATGTTTAAAAACTTCCAAAGCGCCTGACAGCTGGAGATTGCCGTTGTGCGATCGATACCGCTACACAGATATGATGATCAGGCATTTCAAGGCTGGGATTCAGTGAGCAAAAAAAAAACAAAAACAAAAAAAACAGGGAAGAGGCAGAAAAAGGGGGCTGTTAAACAGTGATGGAACAAGAGGCCCCCAGTGGCTCTTAAAGCTGTCTTCTCTGTAGGCAGGGATGTTAATGCGCCGAGCACAGGCCAGGGAAAGCGGTGGGTGCTGGGGTCTCATGGGCTGCATCTGTGTTAACCTCACTGGACAGCAGCCATGAAAATAACTCTCACCCGTAATGAGGGATGCAGTGGGTTGGCAAGGACAATCTTGCACCCTCCACCCCTCTACCACACCAGGAACCAAACTACCTCCCGACACCCACAAGTCTGGGAGTGCTTTCCGTTATGTTCTGCCCTGTTTTGTGGTGACATTTATTCAAAACTAGTTATATACATATATATAAAATAATATAAATAAATAAAATGTCCACTCAAAGTCAGGAATGCTTTGGACAGCGTGGTGCAGCAGGGGGTTCAGATGAACAGCGTTAATGGGCCATTGGGCATTGGGGACTCGAGGGTGCCCTGTCCTCACAGTGCCACATCCCATTCGCCCGCCTGCCTGCCTCCTGCTACCTGACCCCACCCTGCGTCATTCTCCCTTTCTGTCTCTCCACCATCCCTGCAGCGTAGGGGACACATGAGGACCCTAAGCTCAATGCTAACAGGAACTTCACACTGAAGACTTCTTCAACTGTGCAGTCTTGAAGATGTATCTAGCCATTCACAATGGTGATGTACCCTGTCAACTTGATGTCGGTCAGGGTTCTAACTGACAAACTACTGGGGTATTTTGGGACCTGGTTCTCGATCACATCCCACATGACCCAGAAGCTGAAACAATTCTTCCAATTAGTTTCCATCATCTTTAACGGGAGGTGTAAGGGATGGCGTTTGACCCTATTCAGCTCTTACTCACAAAGGAAAGCCTCATTGTGGCCAGGCCACAAGAAAAGTCAACAGATGCCTAGTGGTGTCTCAGGAGCAACAGAAAACCCAAGGACCACCCCCTCCATTCTGCTAACTGCACCACCTGGACACAGCATTGTGATTAATAGACTAAGATGTTCAATATGTTCATTTTGGATTGGTCATTCTTCTATCCACAACCACTATAAGAACCTTCATATTGTTAAGTCACTTTGGAGAGAGGGGTTTAATAAATTAATAACACTTAAACACAGCTAGCTAATTCTTACTGAATCAACTGAGGGAAAATTCCTAACTCAAAGGTATGACATGAGATGGTGGGATTCGAACCCAATTTTGCTACACCCTGCCCTATACATACTGGGAGAGAAGACCACAATACACACCTTTTGGTCAAACCTCTATTCCAAACCAAGCTACTGTAAGAATTACACCAAGGGTGGTTTGAGGTCAAATTGAACCACTGCCCTGGGAACACTATGGGGCCTCAACAGCTAGAAAACAGCGTGCTTTCGGACACCAGAACTACTATATGGTAAAAAAGGGTTTATCTTCTTATAAACTCAAGTTATTCATTCAATCTCTCTGACTCTATAACATGTGCAAGAAAGAGAATAAGCGTTGTGCCGAAAAGGCTTCAATAAAATGTATTTGTATTTTTCCATACACGCACAATACACACTTCCCCACTGAGACACAAACATGCTTTCATCGACCACCCCTCAGTTTAAGAAGGTCTCAACCGAATCAAAACCCAGACGACCTGCAGAAGCCATTGAAACCCCCTGCTAAAGTAATTGTTGCATTAATGATGCGCAATTGGTCCTCGCTGTGATTTTTGTCAACGAGGAAAGGTCCAGCGTCAATGATGCAAGTGCACATAATTGTCCCTAGTGAAGTGAGACGGAAAGAGGGCGAGAAAGACTTACACACACACCCCTTACGTGCACCTTGTGGAGCCTGGGAGATGCAGGTAGACAGTGTTTATAGCTCAGATGAAACGCCCCTATCGACCCATCTTCATCACCACCCGCCCAACAAAGTATTAATGAGTGTTAAAAACACGGGACAGACTTGATTAATAACCCCTAGAAATCATCTGCAGCCACTTGCCACCAATGGCGGCTCCAGTGGATGATTCAGTGGCTGCAGTGGAGACGTGTCATGGCGAACTGGGCCTGGCGCTCACCGATACCATCCCCACATGATCTGACTAATGGTGTTGGAAACGACGATTAGTCTGATTAGGCAGACACACCCCCCCGGAGGGGTCCTCACTGCTCTTGCTGGCCAAGGGCCCCTCCCCTTCACACACCTGCTCTCCGATGGGGGCCACCTGTGCCCTGGAGCTGTTCCCAGTTGTAACCAGGGAACATTCTGGGAACCGGCAAGCGTAGCAGAGCCACAGATGTCAGAGAGACCCATGAATCCTCATTTGACTAGAAGCACCCCTGCAAGAAGCCATCTCCCAGGACAGTAGTGCTACTTATTGCAGTAGTAATTCTTTATCTGATGTATTTTACATTTACACTTATTCATTCAGAAGACATTTTTCTCCAAAGCAAGCACAATTATTATGATAAACTGCAACATAACATACTCATGCATTATGGGCCTTTTAGAGTCACTAGTTCACCTGAAACCCACCTTTGGACTGTGGGAGGAAACTGGAGCATGCCGAGGAAACCAACGCAGGCACTGAATATGCAAACTCTGTATAGAGTGGGATTCAAACCTACACCTGAACAGCCTGGGTAGGGATCATTTAAACTCAGATACAACCCAGTGTACCACTGTCACCCTTTATCATCACCTTGGAAATGTTACATTACATATTACTGGACACTAGAATCCAAAACAATGTATATATCATTGTAATTTAATTTTGGTCCAAATAGTTTTTAACTTTATAGGGAGTTTTTTTCTGATGAAAATTAGAGGTACATTACCTTTCCTCAGGGGATGACAAACATGAATGTTTGTTTGTTGGTCTAGTACCTTGACCACTATGCCTCATTTTAGCCTCAGTCAACATGACTCAGTATCTTCTGGCCTTTGGGAAGAAGTGTTTGAAGACAATATCCTTCCCCACAGAGACACACACACACACACACAGCTGTGGTTCCGCTTCCACCAGCCGATCAATTGGCATACATCTTTACCCTTCACGTTGAATTAGAGCTGCGGATTGATTTCCACTTGATAGCGCTGCTTCACCATCGCCGCTCTTCGCCGGAAAAACAAATAGCGCTGAGTGGGACCCTCAAGCAGTAGAGGACATTTCCATCCATCCAGTCCTCCTCCCCTGTTCTGCTTCTCGCTCAGCTGAGTTATCGGTTTAATATATACATCCATGGTAGTCAATGTCTGAAACAAGTTTTTAAAGAAAAAAGGCACAAGGCACCTTCCCTGCTCTCTCAGAGCTCCATGTGACAAATAGTTCAGCAGCAGGACACGGTGGCACGGGGACAACTCTTACAGACTGTGTCTCTCAAATATCCTCCTCCTCAGCGCAGCCCTGAAATCACACTCTGCTTCAGCGTGTATAACTTACACACATTTACTGTTTAAATTACTGAGGATGGCAAGTAGTGCAGTAGTCATTAGAGCTGTCATATTGTAATCTGAATGTTATATGTTCAAATCCAATTGCTGCTGTACCCCTGCTGTAATCTTCTTCAAGGTACCCTGAATTGATACATTAAAAATGTCCTGCTGTCTAAATGAAAAAACTATAGCATAGTTCCGTGTCTAACACATCAGATTATTGAAGGTTAATAATTACACTTCTGTTGGCATATTACAAAAACCATAAATGTTTGAATATTTCATTGGTTTCCTATATTTTTCTCACTCGTGAGTGTCAAAGCTGTGCAATACATTCTATACCTGCTCATTTCAGATGGTTTACGCTTATTACTTCACAGCTAAGGCAACAATCCTCTGACTACCAGCCGCTGACAATATGAATTTAATACGAATGCTCCAAAAGTGGGTATGTGGGAAAAACACAGGCATCTGGGGGGATCTTGTCAGGCTGTGACGTGAAGGGGTTTTTCCAGGTCACTCATGGCCTGGAAGAACAACCGGTGAGAGCCTGATCTAAGGAGGGCGACTTCCAGGGACCTGTCACCAATGATATGATGAATTATGACCACTTATCCCGGCTCCCAGTTCTCTGTACGATGTGGCCACTGCTTCCCAGAAAAAAGGGGCATTAACTAAAACACACACACACACACACACACATCAAAATGGTGTGTGGAGCAGAAGGAAACACTCTACAATGCACTGTGCACTGTATGAGCAGGCAGCGGAGCACCTCCATGGAACTGCCAGGACAACCAGGGAGCCTATGCTATCTGCTCCACAGAAATCCCCTGATGTGGCAGAAAAGTTGTTGGTACGAGGCCATGAAGGGAGATCGCTGTGGCAACTTGAGGACATGGCCTGAATCCCAGCTGGAGGAGATTAAAGCATTTCTATTTATGCTACTCTAGTTAAGTGACATGTTAATGATGACTGGCATAAAGCAGCATCCCAGAGAGCACAGAGTAGGAGACAGAGCCACAGGGAAATTTGCCACTTTACTCCACCTGCACTGGAGGTGAACCTGCTTCTTCTGCGCTTCCTCTCAGAAAAAAAAATCAGGCCTGTTCACAGAGGTAATGGGCTTGTTATAGGACTATTAAGACTGGATAACTGCCGGGGTCAAATGGAGACCAACGCAGGAGCTTTTCTTCAGATTTTAATGGGGGAATCGTACCTGACAGATTAACATGTTTCCTCATGGGGGAAAAAAAAAGTCGCTTGAGTCCCAATGTTGAACAAGCCTCTGTAGTCCCTCTGCAGATTAAAAAAAATGGCTGTGATGGGTCCACCCACCTGACAAGACCAGATGCAGGCACCGTACATCTGACAAACCATTCTGAAATCTCAACCCTTCTAACAACCCCAGATGAAGGCTCCTCCCATCTGATACCCCTGCTGAAGTCTTAGCCCTTCTGACATGCAATAATGAAGGCTCCATCCAGCTCATAACTCCTGCTGAAGTCTCCATCCATCTAGCAACATTTGATGAAATCTCCACCTATATTGCAAGCCGTGATAAAGACTCCACCCATCTGACAAGCTAAGCTCTCCCTCCCCTGTGTGAGCCTGATGTGCCAAAAAAGGGGAGGAACTCTAGCTGGCACATGCTGAAATGGTGGAAATGGTCTCAGTGGGGATATTTGTTACTCAAAAGGGAAAAATGTTTTGCATGTGTGAGGAAAATTAATAAAAATAATAATGACTCCTTACAGTCAGCAATCAGACCTGAGAGGCCAAAAAGTAACATGGATACAAGTGGCAAAGTAAGTCAAAATCAAGCAGCCCCAAAACAAAATCATTCCCTTCCTTTAGTGAGCATGAAGGTCCAATCTCCTGTAGCCTTGTATAACCCCCCAGCTTTAATGACACGTCGTCAGAAATTGGGTTCATCTGTTCCAATGTGATACGAGAGTACAGCCCCTCCTTCCCGTGAATAATGGGAGCATCCACACCCCACAGAACAGGGCAGTTGCCGCTTGTCAGCACCTGATAAATGATCGCATGCTAAATATCTCCATTAAATCTCTCTTATCCAGCAAAGACAAGTTCGGTGGACTGATAAGCGTAACAATTTATAGGCCAGCTTTGGGACCAGGCTAAGCAATTCCAAAGGGGACCGACCCATTCATGCGGATTAGCTTTCCTTGTGGAAAGCAGAGTGGTCACTGCGGTCGATAATTGTGCGCTGCGGTGGCCTCATCGCACAGCCGTCGCATTTGAAAGCAAACGTTTTGGTTGTGAGGAAGCCAAAGAACCAGAACAACAGCTCATTCATAGCCGAATAAATGATGGTTTGCATGATCACAGTATATCCAGTCAGTTCCAGACAGGTTATTTGAGGGCTGACATTTCAGCATGTTCATCTCACAGCTTGTGCAAAATGCCACAGGATTCTTCCACGTGCATTGTGGGAAAAGCGTTGGTGAATGTTGCTTTATGTTGATCTAAAAGAACCATGGTGTGTGTGTGTGTGTGTGTGTGTGTGTGTGTGTGTGTGTGTTGGGGGTGGGGTTCTAAGGCTGGGTGGGGTGAGCAAGAGCAAGTCAGGTGTGCATGACTGATTGAGACCGGCATGGAGTGTCACCAGGAAACCCAACCGTGACATTGCACCCCATCCGGGCTTTTCTCTGCAGTGCCTGCGCTTGAACCGAATGATTCTGGAAAGACCTTTATCTTCATTCCATCCTTGGGACCTCTTTGTACTTTGCACTGATTTAGTCAAGAGGCGTTCTCTGTGCTTGAATGCTTGCATTTTGGAAAAAGGCACAAAGCAGGTGGGGGGGGGGGCAGCGGGGCTTCTTTGGAGAGAGGGAGGGCAATAAGGAGGGTTAGGGATGAGTCGGAGAGAGGACGGAAGACGATAAGGCCGGAAAATTATTTCCTAAAAGCTGGCCCCTCACTGTGGGGCTGCATTTCCATTCAAATCTTATTACCCAGTGGTGAGTGACATTTGGGAAGATTAGACATTAATTCACTCCCAGCCACATGGGCGGCGATAACGGGAGGAAACACGCGTCAGCTCAGCGTTGCTTCAGTGGGTCGAGCATGCTGGGAGAAGAAGGAGAAGGAGAAGGAGAGAGGCAAAGGGGATTTCTGGAGAGACACAGCCCTGGCAATGTGATACAACTCCGACGGGGAATTATTCGCACATAAAAAGGATTAGCGGGGTTTCCATTGAGGTGAGCCAAGGCAACCTCTTTTCAGGTGTAAGGAATAATTTAACGTTTCAAGATCCGGCATTCAGAACCATCCTGTTCCCTTTAATTATATCAGCCTTCAGTTTATTCACATTTTATTTAATCAGCCAACGTGCTCACCCAGAGAGACTCGCAGTGTGTTTGCAGCACAGCCCATACCTAATATACCTTAACTAATGTGTGTGCGTGTCAGTTTTTTCTTTCATCCTCTTCCTCTGATCCTCCTCCTCTGCCTCTGTGGGGCATGAGTGAGTATTTGCGTGACAGAGTGTGTGCTTGTGAGTTTTTGCGTTGATTCATTTAGCCGATGCTTTCCCACAACATGACGTATAATGGTGAGTAACTTATGATTTACCTATTTATAAAGTTGGGTAATTTTACTGTATTAATCTGTGGCACTTGAGCAGGAAGTGGGTTTCAAACCTGGATCCCTTCAGGGAAAGGTAGCAGTAGTAACCACTACAGCACCTGCTGCTCCAGTCGACAGAAGGGTCTAGACCCTCCCCAGCCATCCCTTTCCTGCAGCTGCCAGTGGAGACTCTTCTTAATCGAAGACCTGGCAGTGTCAGATCCAGACCCTGCCAGCCTCACCTGCCCCTCATACAAAGTGAGAAGTCATAAGGGGACATAAATCCAAGTAGCCAAGGAAGCCAATTTGGAGAAGCCCCATGGAGCTGAAACAAACTCGTTCCCTTCCTTTAGTCAGTGTGAAGGTCCAAACCCCCACAGCCTGGCATAAACCTCAGCTTTAATGACACATTGCCAGAACCTGGGTTCGTCTGAATGAATGAAAAGCTTTTCAGTGTGAGCATAGGGTGAAGAGAGCTGGCCAAGGCCCTGAACCAGCCTCTTGCAAGTCTTTTTGTTATTGTCCCCACTGTCAACTGTCGGGCTTACAGAAGTATGAGCCTACCACAACCACCACATCAATGTCGTGCAGCACATACCTGTCTTATGTGTCTCCGCGTATGCTATTAAAGGTCAAGGGCTCTTGGAGAGGGTGACAAAGCGGGACTGAGAATGTGACAGCAGCCTAACCAGGCTCACAGTTCTTAGCAGGGAAGCCACATCAGCATCAGGGTGCGGTCTGTTGGAGTGGAGTGGGGCGGTGCAGGGTTGTGGGGTCCTTTTGTCAGCTCTGCACTTGTCTCATGTCCATCGCTTCCCTTTCAGCTGTTTTAAGTTACAGTGCTTTCCTCTCCTCCCAGCTGCTGTCAGGTCTACAGACTTTTTCTCTCAGATGACATTCCAAGTCACACCTCGTATCCCCTACAGTTCCAGGAACTTGTTTTATGGTTTATATATGGAGATATATGTGATCTGCTGAGGGCAGTTCCCAGGGGGCAGGAAAATTAGGCCAGTTAGCACTGGGAAGCAGCAGCCAAGCTCCATTAATGTCCCCTTACTGCCACGCACTTTTCTATGCATGAGACCTCCTGAATCTCTGCAGCCTTTTCACCCTCAGCCTCATGGCCACTTTCAGCTCCAGAAGCTCCCACTCACCATCTTCAAACCTCCCTACAGATAGAATGCATCAATAGTCTAACCATCTGTAGTGAGGAGACCCAAAGTACATAAACTGTAGTCTGTGTGGAGTTTGCATGTTCTCCACATGTCTGCTTCCTCCACCAGTCTGAAGACATGTGTTTAAGGTTAATTGATCACTCTAAATTGCCCACAGTGTGTGTGTATTTGTGTGCATGCGGGTGCCTACCCTGTGATGGACTGCCAGCATGGATGGCTGCAGCTTGCTGTGACGCTGACCTGGATAAGCAGTTAAGGATAATGGATGAATGGATTATGAGTATTATTTTATGCTTGTTATATATAATGTTTTTTGTGCTTGTTTTCTTTTATCTGTTGCTTTCATGCCTTCTGATTCTGGCGTCAGACCGGGGCAGCTGGCAACGACTACATTTGAGCAAAAATATTTAAATTACATAATTAGATACTATACCATTTAAACAGGCTATAATATCCTGCTACAGAGAAGTGTTTCCAAGGAAAGGCTCTCTACATGCCTTAAACTGCATCTCAGAAGGGATCTGTCCATTTGTGGAGTATTTAGAGAGCCCCCTACGGTATTCATCATATTTGGTCAACACCACTCTCTAGGTTTGCCCTCACAACCTTATACTGGTGCTTGGACAGAGCCTGATCTTGCTGGCTCTGTGGCCTCCTGGTCACCATATGTCCTGCTGCATCTTCTCCATGGTGGTTGACCAAGGAGCATCTGTTCTCGGATGCAGGATCCAGCAGGCAGATGGTCACAAGGGCCGGCATGTTGACTTCACTTCGTGGACCAAAGTGCCATTCCCTGCTCGCCACTCTCTCACCATCTCTCTCAAAGTGTTTTGCATCTGTCACATGCTCTCCTACAGCGTAGCAGCCCTCTGTCGGGTATGAAATGAAGCACGGTTGGGGGGGAGGCGATGGACTGAGGTGCCCGCAAACCCAGCCAGCTGTTCAGTTAGTCCAAGTGGGGCAATGAAAAGCTTTTCGTTCCATTTGGGATTGACCCTCGAGAGTCTGGCTCAACCTTGTAGCTCCCTCAGCCCTCTTTTTGTGGACCCGGTCCACAGATTATGTAGCGTTAGCCACTAACAGTCAGCAGTCGCCATCAAACTGCATAATGTATCATTGTGAACTGGAGCCAGCATTAATTAAAGTTTGACTGCCAGCCCACGTCTCAATGTGTATAGAAATGCATCATGGGAATCTAAAATACTCCTTTGCAAAAAAATGTCTGTCTGGCATCTGCGCCTAAATCTCAATTTAGCATCAAGCTATGCCAGAAGGAAAGGAAATGTCATCTCGGTTAATACATTTCTGCTACTCACGGACTTTTCTGCTTTTGAGCATAAACCTAAAACCACCACAAACAAGTCTTCCTAAAATAAAGTTTTGGAAGAAATACTGAAACAAAAAAAAACTCGGGGCAGACATGCTGAATTAAAGCTTTGTTTTGCTTAAAAATGGCCTTCTGTCTATCACATTAGTCATTTTAGTGCTTTCTCTGCGTTTATGCTGCTAAAGTCAATTTAAAAATAAAAGGATTATTTAAAAATATACATATTAATATTTCAAAGCACTGATTTATTGAGCCCAAACTTCACTATGGGTCTGATAAGATGACTGGCTGGACACCAATACTTTTTATGTGTTATTGCCAGACCTGCCCTGGTCTTTTGGCTCATGTTTCATCTCCAGGTAGTTAAACTTGAGGTTCAATAGATAATGTTCTTCCAAAAAAAAAAAAAAGAAGCCCTGCAGAAGTTGGAGTTCTTTGCTCTTGTTTCATATTTTTTAGCAATAGGTCATAAAAAGTGTCAGTTCAAAGAACACAAGGAAACAATTACTGTACATTCTACCAAGGCATTAAACCAGCTCGATACAACTAAGCAAATGAATATACAATTCAATTTATATCTGTGATCTACATTTACTCAGTTTGCACTTTTCTCCAAAGCAGCACACTGTTATTTATTCATTCGTATTTACATGATGCCTTTGTCCAAGGCGACGTACAGTGCTAGATACACTTAGTCACCCTGTTAGTCTCTTTAAAAGCTTATATAAGTCAGGGTTGCAGCAGTATAGAGCCTATTCCAGAACCACACCCCACTTCAAGTAAGGTACACACCATGGACAGGATGCCAGTCCATCACATGGTGGCCACACACATTAATTCACTCACACATTCACCTGAAACAAATGCCTTTTGACTGCTGGAGGAAACCGGAGCACAGAGAGGAAATTCAGAGACCAAACTAAATTTGAAACTATGTCCAAACAGCACAGTGAGGCCATAGCACCACCTTTGATCTACGAGAAGAATCTCTTATTAACACAGGAGAACATGCAAACTCCACACAGACGTTGCTGGATTCAAACCCACATCAAAACCCATAACCCAGGAGTAATAAGGCACAAGTGCTGCATTTTTCTATATATGTTCTTCTGGACAAGAACATCAGTAGCTCAACTTTACAGAACTTCCCTCCAGTAGGTATAGCTCTTCCACAAAAAAGTGGGAAATATTAGAACCAACCAAATACTGGAGGGCTTCCAAATAATCTCTGCAGGATCCAGCATTCTGTGTGTGGTAGAAGGTCAGTCCTCCACCAGCAACGTGTGAGGTCCCCAGCCTTGGAGAGCAGAGGAGAGAAATCAATGAGCTGAACAAGCAGAGAAAGTGTCTGGCTATTTGGGCCGTGTGTGCAACTGAGGTCTGAAATGTTGTTTTCTCTCCACGGATTACCCTGCTCTCATTCAGAAGTCTTTGGATGCTGGTTTGAGGCTCCAGAAGACATCATTTCCCCCCGACTGCTGTTTTGCACCATGTAGAAACTGCAGTGAATAAAACAGGGTCCCATTATAGAGGCACACAAAGGAGTGCTAAGTGGCGCAGTGTAAGTTTTGGTGTGTTTTTTCTCCCTCTCCTTTTTCTGGGTGTGTATTTGGAAAGGTACTTGTTTATGTATTTGTTTAACTGCAAAACTACCCAGAGCCCAACTGCACCTGCCATAGAACCATGGAGCTTCCGTAGGTCACCCCGAATCTACCCCCCAACCCTGCAACCTCCAGTTGGCTGACAGAAAAGCAGGAGGGTAATTGATCCTTTGGAGACAAGCAAATGCACTTCTTTGCATCAGACTTCCCCTTCTCCCCTGGATCAGAGACTGCCGAGCTGTTCAGCAGGTGATTTCCACAACAAAAGGAGAACCTCTTTCCAGGAAACAGTCACACAGGAATGAGAGACACCAGTTTCTTCACCATGGTCACCACTCACACATATGGGTGCTCCTGCAGTGGCTTCATGACCACTTCATGAACGTTTGCATTCCAGGCCTGCCTTTTTAACATACAGAGATGGGAAGGAGAAGCTGCACAGCTTGAACATTATAGAGCCACAGTAGTAACTGGGCCCTAGAGCTAAGTGCCACCAAGGAGGAGATCACGAGAGGTAGACAGCCAGCACTGAAGGACAACCACGCCCAAGCCGTGGCTACAGCCTTTCCATCTCACTCTCCCTCGGCTTTTTCTAGAAAAATCCACAGTCAACTTTGAATCAGAAACATGAATCATAACCTGGGAATTAATGCCACCTAAATGTGAAAACATGCACAGTGCTGCACACAACTTTCGCTGTGACATTAATTAAATGATACAACCACTGTTTGACTTCATTCATTCATTTGCTGCAAAAAGAATAAAAATAGTGTAACTAATCATTAAAAATGGTTTTTCAAAGCTTTCCTGACTTAGGTGTTTTTCTGCATTTAAATAATACACAGACGCTACAGTAGTTTGCACACACAGACTAATGAAGTTCCCAGAACATTCCACGAGCTGCTGTTGTGAAACTCCGCACAGAAGTGTGTAACCTGAAGGTTGCTGTGACCTACAGCTGGATACTTCACCTCAACTGTTGCTGTAAATTTCCCGGGTGTATAAACAGATTAAATCGTGAATTGCTTCGGGTAAAAGCATCAGGTAAGCAAAAAAATTCTGTAAATTTAAAAAAAGCAGCAACACAGTAGAACCAAGGGCAAAATTAAGGTCACAGTGTCTAGGCCTGTGATATGTTGGCGTGTAGAGTGTGATTTCATAGCAATCTCTGCAATCTTTGCAACCGGCCTGAAGAATGGCCCCCGTCTCATGGCGAAGTAGCAGAAAACAAACAGCGCTAATCTCTAAGTGCAGGAGGCGATGGGGAGGCAGGCCGCGCGAGGGAGAGTGCGTTGGCGAGAAATTACAACCCACCAGAAACAACAAACCAGGCACGAAATTAGCGAGCGTGGCGAGGAGGCCAGTCGCCTTAGAATCCTCCGCTGGGGGCCTAGTGTCAAGTGCACTGCTTAGAAGCACAACCAGCAAGAGGATGTTATATTATTTCCGCTGCCCCCCTCCCACTTCACCACCCTGGACCCCCTTCACGTCCACACCGCCACACGTCACAGCGCAGGGTGTAAAACATGACGCTTGGATGTGAATTTAAACTCTAGCCCCAGGCCATGGAGATCAGTGCGAGAGAGGCAGCATATTGAGCTGTCTAAACGCAGATTGTTAATCTCACAGAGGAGAAAAGTGAATTTATGTGGCTGAGAGGGTGGAACAGAAGCGAGGAAATGGGACCGCGATGCCTGTTATTACAAACTCTGTTGCATGCTGGTGGAAACGTGGAGCTCAGATTGCATCCACAGGAGTTTATACAGGTTTCGATCACATTTGCATTATGTCTTTGCCAGATGCTTTTCTCCAAACTGATGTACAGCTCGGAGTAAACAAAACTCCATCCCACGACAGATGATGAGATTTAGACGCAAACACGAAATTATTAAACCACATCTTGTATATTTGATACCGCCATTTTGTCAGTAAACATCACTCAAGTAGCTGCCTATAGAAGTGACAATCAAAAAGCAAACATGGAGATAAGTATGCAAGAATGACCTGCAGATAGTAGGAAAATAGGTTGATAAAAAGTAACAGATGGTGATAGACTAACTTATGTGGCTGTCAGGAGGCAAATGGGGACGAAGAAGAGGAGTTCAAGAAGAGACTCAGCTTCAATGTTGGAAAGGACTTTCGATTTTGGACCCCCTGGGGTGCAGGAAGGGATCTAGTGCTGTGAGTCTCAGGGTTTCATGAAGAGTAACCATACCAGTTGCATCCAGTTATCAGTGTGGCTTTCAACAGTTCCAACATTTTAGCATAGGGACGATAGGAGTTCCCCTGGAGTGATTGCTCCTCATCCACACCATGGGTTTCAATGGAATAAACAGCAATTTGGGACACAGGCGAAAGTAGCACATTCCACTTTTTACAGACGCGGCAGTGGAACTTCATGTATGACAACATCCAACAGAGCAGCCAGCTATGTGACGGTTATTCTGCTATACTTGAAAACCCCAAGAGGGCAAACTGCTCTGTTGTTGAGCCCTTGTTCGTGAAAACATCCAGCTGTATAAATAGGAAATCACAAGAGAGACGTAAGCTGTGTATGCCAATGTGAAAGGAAGGGTCTGCTGAGGAAATAAGAATCTGAAGCGAAACGGTGGTGATCCAAGCCTCGAGCAGGAAGGCAGACGTTTCAGTCAAACATGAGTCTCCGAGGTAATGTGGCCAAGCAGGAAGTCATAAAGTAGAGCAAAAATAGCGCCCCCTCACGTGATATGCATCTTCTCAGCTAATGTGTCTGAGAGCTACTCTGAATAATGTGAACTCCTTGTTATTATTGCTAATGGTTGCTAATTCAGCTGCGGTGCAGAAAAAGAAGGAACAAAGAAAAGGAAAGCTGGTCATTACAGTGCATGGCAGAAAAGCCATGACATGGAGAAAAGCTGAAATATATTGTTTGGTTTTCCCACCACACACACTGGGATCGAGGGTTACCTGCCCATCACCATGTTGCCTTCAAAGACGGTGGGGAAAAAACATGCTGCGTGTGGCTGGTACTGGATTCAGAAGACCTCTGAAATGACCTCTTGTCCCGTTTCATGAATTAGCCAGTGCAGGGTCCATGTGGGCACTGGCTCAAGGAAAGTGCAAGTCCAGAATGCCTGCTTGAAGACAAATTGAATTACAGAGGTGATGGCTGGCATTCTCACCCAGCATTCCCTTTGTGATTGGAATTTGGAAGGAAGAACCTGGTTTGCAGGGTGCTGAGCTTAGCTGGTTCCACGAGCCAAGGAGGCAAATTGCACCAACAAAAGGAAATTGTCCCGCAGAGAATTTTCACACAGTGAAAGCTTTCACAGCTCATCACTTCTGCCTGAAATATAATCATAAATGTATTATATGTTTGTCGAGGACTGTCAAAAGGAAGACAACTTCAACAGAAACTCGTAAGCAATTTTGGAAGAAACCGATTTGTTTTCTCTGGGTGTGTAGTTCTGCTTTATCTGCAAGAATTAAACAGATTATTTGTGTCGGCAGGATGTGAGGGACTCGATACCAACCACACCTTGCAATTGGTGACGTTTGGTTCACTTGGAGTACATTTACATTTAGCAGATGCTTTGCTCTAAAGCTCATTCAACCGCACTAAAATCGAGCACTTCTGGTCTTTTGATTCTGGGCATCTTGTGTGTGGTACCACCGATTGGACAGAAGTTGGGGAGTACAGCAGTCTGGCTGGAGTGCAGCCAGATGAAGCACTTTTTTGAGTAACTGACCACCAGGTGTGTAGACCCCTTAATAGAACATGTTTGTTTGTGTGTCTGTTAATCCTTCCAAAACCTTAGTAGGGACAGCATACCCAGTTCAGAATGTTTCCTCTTTCGCAAGCCACACTCTGGTACCAAGGGCAACCGCAGCATCATCAACCAACAGACGGCAATCAGACAGGTATCCCAGACAATGGAAATGCCTTGAAACCCACCTGTTTTCGGAGGTATCACACAAATGAGAGGAAGTCTAATGAGAGCACTGGGAGGGGGAAAAGGAGGCAGCATGAGGGCTAAAGTAAGGAAGAACGTCCCATTAAATATTCATCACCTGAGGAATTATCATCAGGAGTGAGCCGCTTTGGATGAATAATTGATTGTGTCTTACCAGGCTAATGTTAAAACATGCAGGGTTTTGACTGACAGGAATCAATGGGGGATTCTAGTGGGAAAGGGATTTGAGGAAGAGAGAGGGCTTCCAAGGAGTCTGGCAGCGGCCCCCCACCCCTTCCACAGGTGGCGCTATCCCCAGGGCGGAAGGGAACTAAAAGCAAAGTGAGCTTCGGTGATTAGCAGTAGCTGAATGTAAAATAAAGGTACATCATGCTGAGGCCTCCTGAAACCATATTAGTTACAGGTTCATTAGACCTTCTGTAATTAAACTCAAAGCAGACCTTATGAGTTCTCCCTGGGGACTACATATGGTCGAACTGGTTGAGTCCCTCTCTTGGCATGACTGGCACTGCGTTCCTCTAATTACTTCCTTCCTCTTTTCTTCTTTTAAAGTGATGGACTGGGTGAGACCATATAGTTTACCGACTAGGGCTATTTTGGCCCGACACATTTTCCGAAAGTTATTCGGCCAACGGGAGCCCATCCTAGTCCTTCCTGTAGGAGCACGTTACTGCTGGAGGTTGAGAGGTTAACAGTTACTGACGAAGGTTGCGAGGTTAACCCCTGACACAGACCTCAGTAAGTCTCAGAGAAGAGCATAAATCCCATCTGGGGGACATGTACCACAGAGACCTAATTGGCTGGAAGTAAACAAGTGACTAGGATATGTCCTTCTTGAAATGAGGGAATATCTTATTCAAATGCTCCAGAATGATGTCATTTCACACATAATTTTTCCGTGGTCTCCAGGTTCTGAACATCTCCTCCCCTTGAATAGAGTCACAGCAATTCGTTTTACCAAAATGCCACTTTTACTGCACGTTTGTTTTGACTGCGATTACTGTATGCTTGATCGTTTTTTTGTACATACCTGCAGTTCACAGGAGTTCAACCATTGCTTTGAAATGTTCACTGTCGCCCACGCTAAACAAATAAATCTGAAATGCAGTAGAGTTCCTCCAAAAGCACAACACAAGTGCAATAGTTTGGGCTGCCTGCATAGAAAAATATGCAAAATCTAACCAGTGTTGCACTGATGAAGACCTTTGTCATAATATTTTTCTTTTTAAATTGCTTATTAGTGTAACATAAACTATCACATATTCTGGTAACAGATGATAAGCAGATGCAGCAATGCCATTCTAATTATGACGCTCGTGCAAAAAAGCACACATTACCATATTCATATAAATCATACAAATTGTACTAATTAATAGGCACATAAGCCAGCAGTAATGTTTGAAACTTAGTGGCATTTTAACAGTCATCCCCATGCGTCCTTCTCGTATTTGGCATCGTTTATGCTACATGACAAATATGTGTTTGGGGAGCAATGTCCGCTTCAGTTTCATTGGGCCCACAAACTGCTGAGCATCTGTGATGACTGCATGGGTAAGAGAGTGGAAAGATAGGAAAGGAGACAGCATCTTGAAATCACAGGATCTACAGAAGAAAGAAGAGTAGCTTAACATGGAATGGTAAGAAATGAGTGGAGGATGAGGGCAATAGGGTGGGAAGGCAGGAGGAAAGAAGTAGAGGGGTTGTGCTGGGGATGTGGCCGCCTGTCTGGAATTCAGCCCAAAGCAGGACACAGGGGAGTCTTCTGAGAGGTGATAACCTGCTAAAATAATCTGGAGGGACGGCTAACCTCTGTCCTTAACCCCTCCCCCACTCCATTATATAGGAAGGGGATAATTAGGAAGGGGTTCTACTGGGAGGAATGGGATTTACACCCCAGTCTCCTGCATCCCTCATGGCCAACGCTGATGCTTTGGGGGCAGTCAGGGTCAAATGTCAAACAGATTAACATTGATGGACCAGAAGCACCGAATGTTTGGCACTTTGACAGAGGACTTGCCAAATTCCCCCTATTGGGGTCTCAAGGGGTTCTGGGTGCTGTGGATGATTTAGTTCAGCTGTGCTCCCTTAATGCTGCTGGCTCGGCCTGTTTGTTTACGGAGACGAATGTCACTCATTTAGCAGGAGACAATCCCCAGATGCCACTGCGAACCAAACAGACAAACAGAAAAACAGACAAATGAAGATGGATCAAACAGGAATATAAAAGGGTTCAGATCTGTCAGCTGTTAACTGGCGGTTTATATTGTTCCGGATTGACAAGCCACTGTGAGGCTCTAAAACTTGCTGTGCACCACCAAATCAGCACATCCATACCGGCTTGGAAACAACCAGAGCTTAAGCTAAACAAAAGCAGGCAGCCATTTGCCTTTCCCTTCATGATAGACTGCGAAATTAAATTAATGCCACATTAGATGCAGGGTACTTACAATATATTATACCGTGCAGAGTCGTGTTAGAAGCTTGCTGCCCACTTTGATGTATTGTAACGCCATGTTTGTCCTTAATGGAAAATCAATGACATGACTGAGGGCAGTTCACCAATCGGCAGGTGGAGTCTGCCACGCAATTAATCCAAACAGGTATACATTTTAACACTATTTAGAAATGGGCTGACAGACTCTCAGAAGCCACCCCGTAATGCATCTTTCAAACCATCTCTTGGCTCATTCTAACCCACTCTATCATGCTCTCACTGTCATTTAAGTAAATGCATGAAGTTGCACGTCTAATTCATTCACACACTACCAATGGTTGGGAATGGCATTCGCACACGTCCAACCAATTCCATGGCTTCATCTTTTCAATCCCATTTTACAGCCCTTGAAGATCCATCAAGATCCTTGTCCACTGGTCCAAAAACATGTAGCAAAGCCTGTTTTATTAAGCTGTAGGGTTTGTGCCTTAACAAACTTCTCAATAAATCACTGACACAGTCACATTCAAAGAACCACAAAAGATGGCAGTAAGCCAAATGTTTTGAACGTCTGCATGATGAACATCTGAACCAGTTATGGCAGATCACTTGCAAGTCATACATCATATGGGGCACAAGTGGATTACCCACCTGTACACAACACCTTTGCTGTGTAATCTGATTTTCACAGACAAAACCTACTTAAGAACTGGAGCAAACTCAGAACATACAATGGACCCAAGAAAGTGATGCCACATGGGTTCAAACGTATGCATGTTTTTCATGTAAAGAACAATAACCAAAAATTATTTTCATTAGCATTTCTAGGCACACCAATGCAGCAGATCGCAAAAGCAGAATTTAGAGATTATAAGCAATCTGGGGCAAAAAGGACCTTCCCAAGGACTTTATCCACTCACCTTCCCAAAGTCCCGTACGTCAAACAGGTCAAAGGGGTCGAAAAGTTCACTGTTGCGCATTCCAAACTTGTCATGGCAGACCTTGAGGAATGTCCGGATGTTTTTCAAACAGAGAAACTGAAACACAAACAGGAAGGAGAATCATAGGTCAGTTTTAAAAACAGAGCGGTGGAAAAAAAACGTTCTAATCCTGCTTTGGGCTACATCATAGCTGGACTTCACTTGATTCATCATTATACATCTTGAAGTTGAATTTGCATAAACGTGTTAGTTTTCAGCTTCTTTAACTGTGATTTCTTTATGGCTTGTTGTACAGCTGCAGGAGATTCAGAATTTTCTTCGACACAGTACTGAGAAACTGGCAATAATGCACACACACACACACACACACACACACACACACACACACACACACACACACACACACCACCCCCTGAATGTTAAGGATCACATTTCACATTAACTGGACTCCCAGTAAACATTCATAAACCGCAGATTACATCTTATTTATTTTAGCAGTATGAATACAAGAAGCATTCATTTTGACATGACCCATCGGTTGCTGAGATTAAGCCAAAACACAGGTCTAACGCTCAGGTGAACATCGCACTTGCCGTCACTTTCCGACGTCAATTGTTAACAAAGTAGTTTGCCGGTCGCTGCTCGACGTCATTGATCCTAAAGCGATGCAAATTTTTCATTTCCTTGAGGAGACTGACACCAAATTCATTTCCGCTTCATTGTACAAATGATTAAACACGAAACAGTGCACAATAACCTGATTTCCAAACTCGGGCGGCTGAAGTGCCGCTGTAGTTCTGATAAGTATTTGTGGCGCGAAGGCAGGCCTGCCAGCCTTATCGACTACAGGCAGAATTCTCCGTATCCACACTGCAGAAGAATACAAAGCTCTCTATCTGCCGGCTTCAGGAAGCAAAGTAAGATCAGCAGTCGTCCCAGAGGAGGTCCACTGGCAAAGCCACTATCAGACCCAGTGTAACTTTGACTAGTGAAGATTACATTAGCTAGGCAGCAGATACCTCGCTATTGTGTTATCGGTCATTATCATGCTTCGGCTAAGAAATAAATCACTGTTCAGAGGCACAGGAGAGATCCCTACAAGTACAAAAAGTATTGATTTTGTTCGTTTTTAATGCAGCAAGTCTTCAGAGTCCAGTTATTTATAGACAAGGCGTGTTTTACATGCATTTATCATAGACAGTGGAGATGCACTCAATTTTTCCTCAGAGGCAAAACACTGTATATCAAACTAAAATAAGAGGTTAATATTAGTGCATCTTTATCTCTCACCTCACTGGTTTTGCATGCCTGGGTCACTTATTTCATTTTCAGCCGTTTCCTGTTTGGCTCTTTGGGGGACCTTAATGCGTCAGTGCTTTCGGCTTCCCATCATGCATCAGTCATGATGGAAAAGCTTAACCTAAGAACAGTGGGCGCTTGTTCTGATCCTCTAGCCTTTCCAGCCTTCATACAAGACTCAGTGGGGTGTGGGGCAGGGATGGTTCTGATTAAATTTGAACCTGGTCTCCACCACTTATCAGAACGTGAATAACCCAACATTAATAGCTAAAATTCAGTGAAAATTAAAATATCCCAATGAATGGAACAAGTGCTGTTGCTCAGAGATCGGGACACTCCCTAGAGGTCGGATTGGTGAGTGGTGTGGTATTATCACAGACAGCACAAGGTCACAAGGAGAACCTCCATCTTATCGTCTAATCTCAGTGGTAAAGAGAGTGGACCTTCCTTCTTGTGGGACTTAAATTTTTGTGGCATATTACTTATTATTTGGAGGGGTGGGAGCTTTTTTTGATGGACTGCTGATCAGAGACGCAGTTCAGCTGCTAAGATTATGAAATATTAGATGAAATAATACATTAATAAGACTTTATATTAAAAAAAATCAGACACACGAGGATCCATCCTCAACGTGTTTCTCAAACAATTTATTAGTCAGAGAGGCTGACATTTAGCAAACTTCTGATTGATATTTTCATAAACATAATTAACAATGGCAAACAGCCAAAGGCTTATTTGTCCTGAAAATAAATGAAGAGATAAAAATCAGGCAAAGCAAGCAGCTTTTTTCCTTCAGGCTTTTTTCCCTCCAGAGCTCTTTTTATTGGAGCGCGCTACCGACCTGATGGCGTCCATCTGAATTTCCGAGGCATTTCCTCATACACCCTGATTTGCATCCCTACGTCTGCCTCTCTAAAATGGGTCATGAAAGTTCAGGCCCCTCTAAAAAACAAATTAAAAAGTCACTGAATATGAAAAAATAAACTTGTTCCAAGAACATTAGTGTGCACAGTTTAAGATTATATTTTCACAAGCAGTCAGCAACACAGTCTTCGGATCAGGCTTTGTTCCTGGCCTGAGGAATCCAATCCTTTAAAGACCCAAATAAGTGGGGAGTTCTCCAAAAATGCTCAAGTTCTGCTGTTTTTTAACTGTACCTCCAGGACACAAAACATAGAATAATCAGCATCATAAGAAAATTCTCTAATTGGAACCTCTCACCACCCTGCCGCTGTCACCTGGCCGAGGGGCTCCAATGGCGCCTCTGACCATATGTAAATAATCTAAGAGCACACTAACAGGGTGAAAGAGGAGGTATGAATAAATAACAGCCATCGAAGACAGGTAACAAAGAGCTGTCAACGTTTGCTGTTCTGCTTGTGAACCTGTCACACACAGAATAATGCATTACCTTTCAGTCTGGAGGTGAGCATCACTCGCTCCGCATCTAAGCTTCCTGCTGACTTCCTTGGGAGGGGCTACAAATTAAACTAGTGTAGGAGTTCTCATGATTAGCTGCCAAAATTTGAGACTGGGGGATAAAATACCCCCTCGACACACCAACATACCTAATTTCTCTGCCTCTCCCCTTTGGTAACTGTCAGACAGTGTGCAGAAATGAAAGGGAGGAGGATGATGAAGCACAAGGAGCGAGGCCCTTGGGGGGTGTCTAAGGAGGAGGATGGAAAAGCTGAGGGTTGTGAGGGTTGGGGGCCTAAAGGGTGACCCTCCAGAAAGAGGTCGGAAAGAGTAAGAGTAGAAGTCGAGAGGGTGAGACACCTCATTGGTGAGTTGGTTGTTTGGTCAGTGTATTCATTAGTCACACCTTCATTGGTGAAAGGACTGAGGGAAGATGTCGAATAGCATGTGTATATACACACTCTCAGCAGGTGAGCTGGTTGGTCAGCCACAGATGGTCTGTCATCACAGCAGTGAGCCACACCTTGTCCGTGACTCACCACACTCACTTAGAACCACAGGAATCACTCGCAGAAGGTGGTACAGTGAGCTACAGCTCACAGCAAACCACATGAAGGTTGCTCTACTTCTGACAGATGGATGAGTTGGTACCAGGGGGAGCCTGGGATATCAAGGAGTGTGTAATGTATGTAGGCGTGAGGGGAAATGGGGGAAGGGAGTTGGGCAGTGACGCGGAGCCAGACTGCACTCGAGTTTAGAACAAGTAGGGAAATGTCTCTGAGATCCTTCTCTAAGCACGAGTTGGGGTGCAGATGCAGTGAAAACGACTAAAGTGACTACAGTCATCTGTCTCAGCTTCATCAATGGATGCCCTTGTTCTTTATGCCCACCACACCACACTGTGTGCAACCCTGCTCCAGAAGTCACTCTTTTCCCTTCTCTAAAGGATCTAACCATTCTTCAAACCTGAGGAACTGAGTGGCCAAATGCACCCGAACACATCCGATTAGCTCAGATTGTTCTTGATTTTCTGAGTCTTGCAGATATCGGATCTCATCAAAAAGACTGCTTCAGAAAATTAGAAAGGTGACCACTTTCACAGGGTTTGTGGCAAGTGAGTCCTGGTTTAATAAAATAAAAAACTTATTGCAGACTTTTAAAGCACTGAAACAAGTTTAAAAAGGGTGATCGGTTTCATGTCACGTACACGGACTAAGGAGAGCAGCTTATGTCAAGATTGTCTAGTCTACAAAAGTATGGTGCCCTTTCATTTTTTTTTTCTCATTAGGGGTTGTTTCCAGGTGAACTCTTAGGACCGCAGACATACAGACATACTAGATACTCCAAACACAGCAGTCTCAGCTGTTTACCAATCAATATCTGTATGTACTTTTCACTAAGGTTGTTAGTCATGGACTCTGTTCAAACACAGTGTTAATTGTAGAAGCAAAGAGAATGTAAAACAGATCATGCATAGTTATCCACTGAAATGTAAGCATTCAGTTTACAAGCCTTCCATTGTATGCGTAATTTCATTTGGTGCCCCTACTGCAATTTACATTTTTTTGCATTTATGAGGACTGAATTTGGATTTCACACACCTCCCAACAGCTGAGTGACACGAGACCAAAGCCACCAGTGTGGTCGTCTTTGTAGCTGTAGTGTGGATTGTGCGGCCTTAAGTTCTCGACCGCCACTACCCCTTGTTTGCTAGTTTCACATCTTATGAGTTCAGTTATCGTGGCCCCTGTTTGTTTTTTCCAAACCATATCAGCTAGTTTGGTGGATGGGAATTCATCTTAATTTCTTCCATTTAATTTTGATTTTGTTGTTACTTCCATTAAATGTTAAATTATTACGTTAATATTGAGTATTTTACGTATGTAGGTTCTGTTTGCGAGCATTTCTTAAGTGTACAGTACATAATAGCTGCAAAAGAGTGAAAGGAACACAGGTAGACAGTCATACGCTATTATAGGGTAATATAAGGAAACTACTTTATTACATTCTGTTATGAAAGCTAATGTGAATTACTGGTAATTGTGCACATTTTAAAGGGATTTGGTGATATTTTTGCATAAATCACTGCCAATTTTGGGGCTCAGGATCACAGAAAATGTTTACATGAAAGCTAATAGCAATTACGTCTTCGATTTACAAGATCTCAGGAGAGATTTTTTTTAAAGAGAAATTAGCTTTGTAACATCAGGGAAGACTGTATTGACTTATTGTGAGCAGATGCTAGAGAACATCATTAACTGTGACTCGTAGGCCAAAGTTTTTTCCCAGCTTCTACACATCAATTGTACTCTCTCACTGAACAACAGAGCTCCTGTTGGACAGTGAATCAGAGACACAACAAAGGAAGGAGGGGATGTGCCTAAGCTGCTCAGCCAGACGAAGCACAAGCGCATTTTGTTGACAACAGAAAAGAACAGAATAGGTGTTTCTTCTTGTTTAATGAACTAAGATCCTGCAGTGAGTTCAATACTACTGACCGGCCTGGAGTTGGGCCCAGAGTCTTACTCCTTTAAGCTGGTGAAGTCAGTGAACAAAGCAAAGTGATGTTCAACATTATTTAACCTTCAGTCTTCAGCCCTGAGAGTATCTCACCATATCATATTTCCCCTGACCTTAAATCCTCTTTTATCCCCAAAGTAATAACCCATAAGCTTTCTTCCAGGGTTATAAATGGTTAAAAAAATATCCAGGACCAAGACTTTGATGCTGCTGTACAATAATTTCACACTGAACTTCTCAGGGCTGCAGAGAACTACTCATATTTGAAGAGTGCAGTTTGTCTGTTAAAAATCGCTGAAATGATGAATCAATTTAAAACCCTACGAAATCAAAATTAATCTCTTTGTCCTTGGACACATAGTGTGTTGCCTATAATAGGTTCTTTGGTCCATCAACAGGTGCAAGGTGGGTTATATTTCTTTTTTTTGTTTTTTTGAGGGGCTACATGGAACATGTACAGAATCAACTGAAACAATACAATACACATTCTGCTTGACCTTGTCTTCAGATGAGATGAAGCACAGCTAAACAAAGTGTCCTAATACATGAACATCAAGCCTATGTGGCATGTGTTCTGTTGAGTAGATATGCAAAAGGCCATGTAGTTTAGATTCTGGAAGCCAACTAGATCAATAGTTTAGGGTCAAGGGCCAGGAGAACTGTGTGCATTGTTCTCAACTGCCTTTGACACGAGCTTTTGCGACAGCTCCAAAATCGATACCTTTTCTGTAAAACAACACCACTGTATAATTTATGAATGACTGTGTAGTGTCCAGCATTAGCGTCTGAGCAAGAGTTGTCATGTGAAAGCTGGCTGAATGGCAGAGGTGTCCAAGTGAATGGACCACACTTTGTGGAGAAACTAGATCAGTTACCTGACAACAAAGAAAATAAACTGGCACGTAGCACAGAAGTAAGAACGCAATTGCCTCTTCTAGCCGATCACTTCAGACAGTACTGCTTTATGTGACGTTTCTCTGATATTTCTCCTCTGCTCTTGGCGGTCCTTCAGGCAGAGCGGAGCGTGGTACCGGTTCTTCAAACGTGAAAACCCCAAAAAGTCAGGAAAATGGCGAATCCTTTCATGATGTATTGCCTCTAAACTTGGTGACGCGAAGGACTCGGGGGGAGGGGGGGAATCAAGGAAAAGACACACTGCAAATAAGCGTCTCGGCTGACAGAAGCTACAAATGTTATAGCAGGGAGAGGAAGCCCAGCGATCAGCTTGGATTCATGCTGATATGTGAAATCGCCGTCTCTGCAGCTGCAGCGTCTAACAATTCTCGCTGAATACCTGAGCCGGATAATGTAATTAAAATCCAGAACTGGCTTTAATTGCTCGTCTAATTTAAATTCTGTCTAACAATTTCTTCAATCTCAATTTCGTCAGCAGCTACAAGTAGTATTATTAAGTCAAATATCTCGGTACTGCTGAACATTAAATAATACGTTCTAACTTGATATTGTAACTGATGTAAATGCTGCGGCGATACCAAGAACAGTTTGACAAAGCACATAATGGCAACATCTTATTTTACTAATTTACCGATTGCCAATTCTCCTTAGGCTTCTTATTGATAGAACAAGAAGAGATGCTTCTGTCAACTGAATGGAGATCATGGAATATTGATCCACTTCCACACAGAAGCTAAAATGACCCTTAACCTCTAATTATCATGATCCCTAATGTATAATCAATATGTTTAACTACACTTTCATGCTAAAGAAGATTCCCAGTTAGATGTAGGCTGATGTACAACGTGGATGGGAATTGCTTTGAGCACAAATTATGTGCTTTGTCTGTATCAGGCAGCATCTTTAGAACTACAGCACTCTCCTTGTAGACGTCTCATTCGTTCTCATTCTCATCCTCCCTTTATCCTCCACTTCATTTTATCATAGACTGATCCTAAAGCACCACTTTCTGCTCGCATCCTCCTAGCTGGGGTTGTGGACATCCAAAGCCAGTTCCACGACATAATGTTTCCAAGTGCAGGGTGCATGTGGAATGGGAGACTTATACACACATTCAGACCTGGGGACAAATACTAGCCTTGAATCCCCAGCCTTCCTTTGAGTCTGGGCTGTATGTGGAACAAGGAAGATGGGATATAAGAGATCAATGTGAAAACATGAAGACCAGATACCCTTGAGGGTCCCTATGAAGAGCACCAGTATAATACAAAGCTGCCCCCATAAACACACACACACACACACACACACACACACACACACCCTCCTGGAGGGCAAATGCACATGACCTACAATAGGCTCACATGTATGCTTCTTCTACTTTGCTGCTCTTCCAAACCCCCAAAGTACTCAGTCATGACACAAGAGTACGCAAGTCAGAACACATGCCTGCTCATTGATGGTAAGCACAGAAAGACTTCCAAATACTTCTGTGGTGATGCCACTGGACACAAACAGCAGAAATATTAATCTGAGATTTTTGTAGGTTTTTCTTTAAAATCTTTTTAACACAGCAATACCCAATAAATCAAAGTGATTCCCACTGAATTAAGAAGGGCCAAGAGAGCGTAATGTTTAGTAGCATGTGTCAGATCACATCCCTATTTGCAATGATTTCTTCATGCAGCATGTGAACAATAATTGGGCTCCATTTTCCCACATTTTAGTCATGTCTGTGCTGTGATACAGCCTTCAGCTCCTCTGCCCGTCTTAAATAAGCTGTCACTCCGGACTTAGCCTAGTTTTCAGCATGCCCATTAATTTCAAAGGAGATGAGGGGAAACTGCCTCAGCTAAGCCAGTTAGAAAAACTCACAGCTGCATGTGTTATAAAGAAAGGAAAAAATGGGGGGGGAATAAAAAAACTAACCTAAGTCAACATGACTATTACTTGGGTTAATGTGACTTAAGGAACATCACTCTGTGATTTGGAAAAATGGAAGAATTGTTAGCAGATCCCCAGATTATGGGCTAGAAAATTGATTTCAATTCCACATATCCACCTGGATTTTGCCCCTCTCCACCAGGAGAGTGGAGGGGATTTAGAAGCAGCAACTGGCATATAAAAGATATCCTCTGAGAGAGTGTGTGGGTGGGGATTATATTAAAAGAAAGCCCATTGTCAGTGGAGAGTTTAAACATAGACTGAACCCACTTCATCCAGCACTAGGCTTGATTTTATTGGAATTAGCTTTTAACATATTAATCACATAGTAATTGTGCCATTCTGACCATTTGCTGAAAACATGCCACACAAAGGCAGCCCCGACGGCCCCGGCAGCAGCAACCAGCAAATGGAATAACATAATCGCAGAAAATAACAGCAAAAGGCAAACATTCAGACTTCCTCATTTTCTTTGCATGAGAACGTGGATGGCTTTTGCAGTTGCCATGCCTACAAGCATCCGACCACCAAGTTCGGCGAGAGTTATGATGAATGGAGAGACTCTTGACATAACAAAGAAAGTAATACTGCTGGTGACAGGTACTCACAACTCGGTAGAGACCCTGCATTACAAGAATAAACACCTGGATCATGTTAAATTGAAAAAATGTTTTTTTTTTGCTTGTGTATGTGTAGTCTGATCTCTATGTGTAAAGCTCTGTCTCTGGTTGTCTGTCTGTCTGTTTGTTCTTAAAGCATGGCTTTATTTTTGAAGCCACAGATTTGAAATTTTGCATACAGGTACTTGTCACCTTAAGTGAGGCTTTTGAGTATTCATACACGCACACACACACACACACACACACACACACACACACACACACACACACACACACACACACACACACACACACACACTGCTAATCAGATAATTGATGTCTGCCTCCAGGCAGATCCCAGGTAATTTGTCAAGATAAAGACAATGGGCCACTTGACACAGGCACAAACACAGACACACACGCATAATACAGCAGGGAGGGGTGATGGGGTGTGGGGGTACTCGTGGAAAAATCCAGACTGGCAACGGGGGGCAAGAAATTACACGACATACACATGGCAATCCACACATTACTAATGTAATAGCAATAAAATTAAATAATAAAATAATATATTTTATTATTACTCCTCTCTTTTTTCCACCTTTCCACTGGACTACAATTGGCAAGTCATGTGACCTCTGCCTTCTCAACAGCACCAACAATACACTTTACTGCAGTAACTTTCTTGCACACTTTCTCAAGTTGCCCCTCTGGTGTTCTGCTGAAGCTCAATTAAAAAAATAAAGGTTTCCAAAAATATTTGTAGAAATTCATCCAAGCCCTACCCCCAACATGTGGCATCATTCAGAAGCATAGAATGTCACATGAGTGTAACATGTACAGCTTGGGAGATACATATAAAAGTTCGTGTCCTCTACAAAGGACAGATATTAAAGGCTGACTTTCAGAAGGTTATTCAATTAATTTTTACAGCAAACGATACTTCGCTCTGTACTGCTGGAGGCACAATGTTTATTCGCGGTCCCTTGCAGAAGCGCATCTTGAGTATTTCAAATACCCGCGTTGTTTTCCTGCGAGGAAGATTATAATGTCACCTGGTGACCAATTAGCCAGTCGTTTGCCAGGTTCATGAGAAATCCAATTTCACGACGACTGACCTCCTGATCTTCGGAAGCACTTTCAGTCCCCACGCGCTCACTTTTAGGCAGATCTGAACAGGTGGACAGTGCAAGTCCGTAAAACTGAGCGCCAGTTGTAAGTTTACTGTGCATCCAAGCACCGTATGGAACATTTAGATGAAGGGCACCTGATCCTCAGAGACAGTATGGCAGTGGCGACTGCTGGCATAACATCGTCAACCTGTTAAATCAACTTTTGTTTCTCACAGAGATCTGGAATGTCTGTTGATTATTCTTACATATCTGGCAAGAAAGCATTTTTTTGCTGTTATGGTCCTCACCAGGACTTTCTTCTAAATATATATGGTCTAAGCATCTAACTTATTTCCACTACAAACATTCCACCTGCATCACAATTTCCCATAATTTTCTTCACCTTTTTGGAATGCCTTAAGAAGAGGAACATGACCACACTTGCTGAATACTGCAACCTTCTGTCCTGTGTTTATTTATACTGCATCTGTATATATTTAGATTTTCTCAATATACTGATACAGTCTGTACTGTAGTCCACCTTTTTTGTCCTGTTGTTACTTCAAAACACAAAGTCAGGTGGACAAGTAAACAAATATATCAAATTGGACCCCCCCCCCCAAATTAGAAACAAGCTGTTTACAGATGAACAGCCCAGGCTTGTTGCGTAGTACGGAATTTAGAGGGACTGTTCCAGACCACAAAGGAGGCCAGAGGGCAAGTATTTCCGTACAAGAAACTTTCCCCTCCAGCCGTCATGTGACTGCTGCGCACTTCCATGCAGGGGCTAATGTAGGACACGCATGGTGGAAAGACAAACAATGGACATGCAGTGAAACAGACAGGACTATTCTGGGCAAGGAGGCACGAGAAAAATCAAGACAACTTCCAAATGGAAGTGCATGGCTTGAAAGCACGTCTGCATCTCCAAGTGACCTCACTTGTGCTTCTGCGCAGCTGTATTCCATTGTTGACATTTGGATCAATATCAAAATCTCCAGGGTTCCAGTGTTTGTTCTTCAGCCTCCACATGATGTGGGCTTTAAGGTGCACGACATCTAAGAAGGTGGTTCCGACCTCTCGTGAGCTGAGACGCAGATCTGGACTTACACCGACGGTGTTGAGCACCACCACGATGGATATTTCATATTGCCGCACTGTACTGTTCATTCGGTTTTCTAAGTAGCCAGTATTTATAATGAATGCTGGAAATAATTATGCTTTCTCCCACCCTGGTTCTATTAATATAATATAACAGGGGTGCAGCTGAGTGTAATTCTCATACATAGTGTGCTGTGTAAAATTTACCTGCGGTGTTTGTTACAGATAACATTAAACGTAATGGAAGGCGTTAATATTCGGCCAATTTGGAACGAACAAACAAACGAACTGCAGTGATATTTGCCTGTCATAACTGAAGTGCATTTTGTAATCATGTATTTATTTCTTTGTCCACACAGCAATGGGCCGGGGGCTGGGGGGGGGGGTCCGCGTAATTTTCCCTAATGACTGTGTTTTGTGCATATTTGTGGAGAGGGTTATGAATATTCAGATGACAGGGTGAGCGTAAAAAGGGTGAGAGGCCTTGTTAGACAATGAAAAAGAACCCTGCCCTGCACAGCAGTGTATGCGCATACAGACACACACACTCACACAGAAACTGGCACACTATGTCAAAGCAGGAGAACAAATTTGGGACCGCCTGCACCACAGAGGCCCTTTGACTAAATCATTTCATAATCGACCCATTTTATTGGCACGCACGTGGTAGCGAAGGGGGTCTCCCAGGAGAGCCTATAAAAATGCCAGCACATGCAAATGCCCCCACGTAGTCCTCAGGTCTTCTGTGAGGCTGGACTGGAACGTGACGTTTCCGGAAAGGCAAGTCTGCTACCCACGGTTGGCTTACTGCTTTGGTAGATCTGCATCAAAGCGGCAAAGACTGCAAAGTTGCTGACAAGCACAGTTCTGCACGTAATAATAATGACAAAGACCTCTCTGAAACATCTGGTTTATCACACAGCAGCTTGCAGCTTGGGTGGTGTCACTGCCCATGTTGTCTAACACCTGCTGTTGTCTCCGTGCAGGAACCGAGGAACTCTTGTCAACGTTCACTTTCTCTCATCACTTTTCAGAAAGGGGAGGGAGAGGGGAAAAAAAACCCTCCGCTTCCTTCTCAGATTAAGCTCAGTTAAATTTCCATATTTCCATTCACTCTTGGCCACTCTTGTGTGAAGAGATCGTGCACGAAAAAACAAATAGGCCATTTATTCGGATCACAGGAACCCATTTTGCAGGCTCACGTTACATGGACTCGTCCGAGAAATGCAATTTTAAGCACAGTTTTGTCTACTCATAAAAGAAAATAAACAATAAAAACAAGTCACACGTTCAGCTGTTACAAAGCCACTCATTTACGGAGGACCCATTCACATTTATTTGAGCAGTTCTTCGCACATACCACTATCGCCCTGTTTATACCAGCGAAGGGATGATGGGATACAATAAACAGAGATGCTTTAACATTGCACAAGAATCCAGCCTTAGTCACTTTGGCAGATAATTGGCTTACCGCTTTATTTCCTTTTGTACGGATGAGTCCTATAAAGCTTCCTTCCAAAGAATAACTCAGAGAACCATGGGAAGGGCACAGAATTCCCTTTGCTTATTACTATAACCGTTTGTTTGCCATTAATTACAATTACTTTCACATGCTGCAAAAAAAACTCAGCTGCCATTTTGTAAAGCATCCTTCAAGAAAGTTCAAACACTATGCCCTCCTGCACCACCAATTGGCCCACAAGAAATGTTAGGCCTGCAGACAGTTTGTGCTTTCTTTCAGAACGGTCTACAAAGGAAACAAGCAAACTGAGATCATTACAGGAAAAACGGTCAAAATCCAAAAGTCAAATCCAATTTTCGAGAACAGATCCTGGAATTAAACCCAAAGGCAGGACGTCATTTGTCAGAGATCTGCAGCCAGGGCTCAGAGCCAGCCAAGTACATCCCTCAACAGTGAGGTCAAGTATAAGGTAGCGTAAGGTACACGGTAAATTACCGCCTAATTTTTACACCACTTCATGAGTTTCCATAACGTATTGGATCTAATGACTAACTAAAAGGTCAGTGTCATGGCAGCCACACGCTTAATCGGAAATGTAATGAACAGAAGCATCTTTAATGCATCACAGTATTTTCGCCCTTTAAGAGTACAAATCACATGCATAACAAGGGGGAGACATGTTCCCTCGTTTTCCATCTCAACATATGCATAACCCCCGAGTACTAATACTAGTATTACTAGTTAATAAGTAGCACTACTAATATTTTTTATATTTCCCCACTATTTGTCAATTTGTGTTCCTGATATAAATTATATATGAAAATTCTTACCTCTTTCTCAAAAAGCAATTTATTAGGTTTATGTGCGAAGCTACTTACAATGGTGTGCCCATGTATACAGCTGGGTAATTTTAATGGCAGCAATTCTGGGTAAATCGATCGAGGGTACAACAGCAGAACCTGGGCTTTGAACCTGACCCTGTGGACTGCAAAGCAATAAACACTACAGTACCTGCTGTGCTTACATGTTCCTAACCTACATAACTCAAAGTAAAGCTGTATTTGCTCACACCCAACTGCCAGTAGACAAAGGCGGTCCCAAATACAGCCTAGAAACAGCTTTTCAAAGAGCACACGATCTGAAACACCCAAGAAAGTCGCCGATCACTCATTGCCACGATGTAACCCCAACAAGCAAGGCCGTTGCTTCAAAGGCGACCGAACGAGCCTTACGTATTTAAAGGCTCACATAGCAACGTCAATGGCATAACTAAACGGCGCTGAAATGCTTCCTCCTGATCAACCGCACATTTGAGATCAAGAAGGGACCCCTGTCATTGGAAATGCAGTGAGGCTGCCGCCATTAAGAGGCATTTCTGTTATCTCCCCCCTGTTGCTGCTCCCACAAGCAAGAGGTGGAATTAATTGATGCATTAGCATGTTTTGTTATGGGGTTTGGAACCCTGCCATGGCTCATTACCGCTACAATAACACGTAATTAAGTGTTTGTTATAATAGTTAATTAACCACGTTTGTACCGTTAAATTATTTTTCTTATTAAATTTCAAAAGTGATGGGGGGGCTGCAGAAATGGCACTGTTCCTAAATATAACCATCAGGGCCTTGCGGCGATGGATTTATGTCATCTACACACAAAAGTTTAGGGAGGAATAATGGCGCCAGGCTCACACACCGGATGTGGAGTGTGGACTCCTGCATCCATAAAGCTGAGCAGAAATTCAATTAGCATTTTTAATTGGGACTGTTAAATCCTGGATAGGGGGCTCCGTTTTCCTCCGTTCTCTCTTAATCCACATATAATAACACTTCCCATCCAGCCTCACGGATGGCTGCTGACGCTCGGCTGAGTCTTTCACGAGTGTCTACCAGCCGCTATCGAACGAAAGGCAACTGGCAACGAATCCATCGTTCTGCTGCACAAACCCCAACCCCAATAACAACAAATAAGTGGGCGAACATTACGGTGTCATGCCGGAAGTGAGCGTAAAATGCCGTGAGGGAGTTAATGGAGAAGTTTGTGTTGGGTGACATATTGGATAAGAGGCGTCGCATGTAATCCTTATTCGTGGTAATTACGAGGCCGACGGGCTACCGCTCCTCCGCCGGAAAGTCGAGGCTCGGGGACACACACGCGATTACTAAATCATTAGCTCAGTAGCCGGGCACTGAAGGAAGTGCACCCGGGGTGCCTACATTTGGAATGCTTAAAACTTGAGGATTTTAAAGTTTAATTTCCACATGTCTGCATCAGGGTTCAAATGATATTCTGCAATTTTTCTATGAGTTTCCTCAAAAAGTAGAGCTCTGTGTTACATAAGTGCAAGTACGGGATGGCTTGGTTTCCCTCGGAAGGCTTAACAGCTTCTGACAGCACTTAAAGGGCCATTTCCCAGTTACCTTCACCTCTGTGTCACGTCTCCTTTCTCAAGGCCACCGTTATACTGTATAATTAGGTAAAGTGCAGTAATAAAACAGAAAAATGGTGTCTTACACTCAAAGGTCAAAATGCAGGTTCCCCTGTGGGAGCAGCACAGCACACCTTCCACGCTCCCTCTCCTCGCCTTATAAGTGGTGTCACATTCAGCCTTTAATCTTTTGTAAATAGGATTAAATGAAGGAAACACAGAAAAGCATGAATGGCAAAAAAAAAATAAATATCTGGACAAGTTGCAGTTCAGTTGTGCTTTGAAATAAGGGGAAGAAGAAAACCAAAGGCTGTACTTTAACAGTCTAAATGATAATCCGATTAGCAGTTTTGCGAGCGCTGGGAGTGAAACATTTTGTTAATGAAACTTTAATGCGTTAATAACAGGAAAATAAACACCACACCACGGTTTTACCACAAAGAGCTCTGATTCACAGCGGACCGGACCGGACGGAAGTCGTCATTTGAGATAAGTCAAATGTTTGCCGGAGAGTTTCGCCTTGAGGCCTGACAGCCTGGTCCTAAAACAAGGCTGACTAAACAAACAAACAAACAAAGAAACAAAAACAAATAAATAAAAACAAACAAACAAGAACAATAATCTGTTACTTTTTCTGCAGCACACCACATCAAATGCTCCAGGCTTTCACCAAGCACACTTTCAAACCCATGCGCCTGTCACGCTGCAGAGCAGAGATAAATCTTGGCAATGAAAATTTACATTCCTGCACACGGTCGTCGATGTGACTTTGTCGCCAGAGCCCCGGTTTGGTTTCTGGTTGTGGGTCAAGGGAAGCGTACTCTATAATAAATGTAATAGGATAAGAATCTCAGGGTCAGAGAGTGCATGGGTCATTACTTCCCCCACCCCCACCTATTCAACCGCTCATCCTCCCCCTCTTCTGACGCCTCTCGAAAAGAGCCTCTGTCGAGATGCAGAAAAATGTTTTAACAGCATTACAGAATTTTGCTGACAGAAGTCTAATGTTGGACACGAGGAAGTGTGCAGTGAGTGCAAGAAATGACACTCTGACAGGTTTATATGCTTCGAGTTTTCATGGGCGTGAGCATCACCCAATGCTAGTGACTCACAACAAACCCAACAGAGAACCCCGCTTCATCACCACTTCAGCCTCATATAGACAGGGATGATAATACCCTCTAGGAAAGACGGATGAAATATTGTCTTTAAATATTCATGAGGATCTGAAGGACTGGAATGAAAACGCAGTGTCCAGTACAGTGAATATCCTGCTTCCAGCTTGACCAAAGCAGAACGGAGTAGAGGCTACGGAAGGCAAGCTGAGCTTTTTTTTATTTTCAATTCACTACATAGAAGGTTTACACAGATCAAGTGCAGTAGTAACCTGTTTAGTGCCACTCTACACATTAAAAATACTATACTTCATATTATAAATACAATAAATATTATTAAGGCAAGGGAACACCAGACCTGTGTTATATTCATCATTTCAATTGCTCTCCTCCTTACAAATTTAATTGGGAATAAGAATTGGTTCCTCACTCAAAAAGTTTATTAGTCGAATACAACTTGGAGTGGGGCAGCAGTTCATCGTCACTTCTGCATCCAGCTACTCATGTAACGTATGCTGGCAAAATGGTGTCATTGGACTGAGCAATTGTACTAAATCTTGGGTCAACATATGTATCACTCCGCTGCTGAAATGAATGTTTGTTTACTTTGTTTAAAAGCATCTGCCAGATGAATAAATTAAATGTAAATATCAGCATCATGATAGCTCTGTGGGATGGGAGGCAATAGTGGGGTTTTTCAGACCAGAACAGAATGGCAAACTCTCACCTACAGAGAAGATTGCAAATACCAGGCCTGGGATGCCAACTGCACTTTTTCAATCCCTTGGAAGAGGTATTTCTGGCTACTTATAAAAAGAAAGCATTTTAAATTAAAAAAGTTTTTTAAAAACCCAGGTCCGATCTAAATCAGGGTGTGGGAAGAACCTAAGGTAGCACTTTCTATTTGTGATCCACATCTGTCGACTAATTGGGTGAAGCTTTAAATGGGCAATTTGAATTGGTATGCTAGCTATTTATTCAGAAATAAATACTAAATACTTCTCAAAAAATGTTTTTAACAACAAAAATTTCTTAAGTCAGGGACCCATTGTATAGTGTGAGGGGCAGAAACAGAAATGTTTAGTGCAAATAAATCTAACGTGACAAATGCATCCAATGTAATGCTGCTTATGAGAAAAGCAATATAACTTTCTTTGACGGGCCGAGCGATCATTAACTTTTCGGCATACTGACTGCTTGAGGGGAAAAAACTGTTCCCGTGCCTCGTGATGTTGGACTGTATGGTGCAGTGCAGTCAGCAATATATTAGGGAAACAAACAGTCCAGGGCTGGATGTGAGTCACTACAGCCAGTGCTGCCACGAAGGGCACAAAGCAGAGCGGAGAAGTCTGTAGATTGATCGTGGATCGACTGTCTGAACCGTGTTCCATAAATTTAAACCATTACATTCGACGGTACTACCAGCACAAAACCTATGAAGGGAAGTACCCTTAGAGCTAAAACTGGGAAGGCTTTTGGGGAACTGGCAAGGTAAGTGCAAAGAAAAATGAGGAACTGTACAACACAACAGGTTCCTACAGCTACACTTCAGTGCTTATGGTGGTTCTGTGACCTCCAGGTGTATCTGTCAGTGTCAAATGGAAGAAACAAACCGTGGACATTGAATGAATTAAATATAAACCAAACAAATGTTTGCTAGTGATAGAGTTCAGCACCGTGTGAAGCTCCTCACTCAATGGTTGATCAACTGTAGTGGGACTGTGAATGGAAATAATGTGGTGTGGGAGGTGCTTCAACCCTCTTGAGCCATGCAGCAGATAGACGTGGGACTGGTGGTGTGGCATGGACATGAAAGCTTCAACCGGAGGCAGTGTCAGCTCTCTTGTTCACGACCACACTTTGAAGCACTGACGGGATGCAACGGGTCAGGTGTAAAAGTGCCTCCATCCATCTGCAAATGCTCCTGCTTAAAATTCAGATGATGATCAGTCTGTGGCCGTAACCCCTAAAAGTGCATTTTAACTGCCGTTTTCCACACCTCCTGCATGCCAAAAGCTGCTCGGTTTCGTTTTTTTCCCTTCCATCCACAAGCGTTCTGAAATACCAAGCTGGAGCACATAATTAAATGCCATTTCTATGCTGGGCCAACATTTGCAACCCCTCTGTTTGTTTGTTTAGCGGCACGTGCAAAAAAAGCTCTGCTCAAACAATGTTTTCCCACCCTCATTGACCTTTCATTCAGCAGAGCCCATCCCCATCTGACGTCGCAGTCACAGAAATGCCATACTTTCAATCTGCATTTATGTCGTACATTCATGTGGCACTAGTTGCGTGTCATGTGGTGCCACACTGTAGAGGAAAAGCAGACCCTCCCAGTCCTTGGCACGGTACCGCCCTGCCAGTGGCTCTTCTGTAGGATCACATTAGGGCAAAATGCTCCATCTCACTCCCATCATGCCACATTTGTTTGCCCTCTGGATCCCACATTCTCCAGCCTTCAGTTTCACACGTGCCTCTAGGCCAATGCCTTCTTCCCCAGTCACTCCTGCGGGAGACATTTAAATGCCCTCCTACTCATCATCACTTATTATCATTGCCGCTAAACAGAAGCGATTCCTCCCTAATGCTCACAGAACCAAGGTGAGAATGTTTTCAAACCCCAGGGTCTTGACCCCTTCCTATTCCCAACTGCAGCTCAAGCTCCAACACTAGCTTCTACTAAGTGTTAGTGAACACCATATCCTCTGCTCATTAGGTGCGTGAAATTTAAAAGGAAACTTCCAGACACCTTCAGAAAAACGCAAGAGGTGACACTGAATATGCAGTAATCCATTTCAACCCTCACAGCTTCCACCAAACAGTCCATCTAAAGGGAGAATGGTGTAACTAGGTATCTGTCATAGTGTAACCAAGCGAGGGAGTGTCACGTTCCCAAAGAGGCTGCAGGATGTGGCAAAGCACCATCGGAGTGTGATGTACAAAGCTTTTCTATCACTAATTGCTAATAGTTATTCTGAACATGGTGGACTTCATCTCAAAATTCTCTCTATGGCCCTCATCTCTGTTTCTTTGACTCTTTGGGTCATGACTGTGAAAGACCTGAACTTTAACAAGGATGCCTGAAAGCCAGTGTTTTCTAACTCAATCAGTCTACAGTATGCGCGCGCACACACACACACACACACACACACACACACACACACACACACACACAATTAGCCATGCCAGAGTGGCTCTCGGAAGCAGGAATGAAGATACTCCACAGGGCAGCAATCTTTACTTCATGCTTACTCAAGTGCCTCTGCTCCCCGCGTTTCCTCTTAATTAGATTTACAATTGAAAACGGAGCCGAGAACTCACAGGAGCCTTTATCCCAGCGAACCATGGCAAAGGCGCCGTGGCCACACTGCTGACCTGCTACACGCTGAAGGGAAAGCGATATTGATCTTTTCATTTTGTTTTTCCCGGCCAGCAATCCGCTTGTACCTTAAATGTTGTGAATATACGAACTAGAAATGACAGCTTCGGATTAGTCGTCCGTTCAACAGCAAAAAAAAAAAAATTACGTCACGCTATGAGCAGCAAACCTCTATATGATTACTAACATCTGGTTGGTATTTACTTTAAAAACAGATTTTTTTGTTGTATATATATAAACGTTGAAAGGGACAACCCGATTAGCAGCTGACGGGAAGACGCCAAAAATCATGTAAATACTGAAAACGCAGTTGAATATTGCAGCTGCCTGCTGAGTGCACAACTCGTGTGTTTCTATCTCTCAGTCTCTCAGTTTGCATTTCTGTCACAGGAGTCATGGCACTTTATGGTCTTGCGCTAACTATGTAGGGACGGAGCAGCTTTCTTTCTGCCACCCCCTGACCTGCACTACGGTATTACCAGGCACGGCTACTATTACTGTATAATTTTACCACACGGCAGACAAAACAACAGCCTTCGCTGTGTCTCTTCCTGAGAACAGGGTCGCGAAGGTGGACTGCTGTACCGATTAGTCTCCTTACACATTACTGAGTCCCCTGTTAACTGTCTCTGGAGAATAAGAACAGCAACAACACAATAAGGTGAAAGTTCCTTTGTATGCAAAGTGAAGTGGTTTGGTAGGGTACATATCAAAGTGCTGCTCAGGGGTCAACCTAGACATCTTTACAAACCATTTATTCTCCATGATAAGGGTTGTAACATGTGGCTCCTGTTCCTCTGCCCCCTCCCCCCTCCATCCTCCCACTACTCTATGGGTTGGGGGTCCTCAGGGACGCGGTTGGAAGATGCGTGGACATCACCGCTATTTCAGCATCACACCTCCACTCCCTCCTCCCCTGGCCCCACTGAGGCTTGTTTGAATGACCTTGTCAGTACCATTTCCAATCCCCAACAGCAAATGCTCACATACACAGTTTCTTGTTTATACTTGAGTATTTTTAAAACTAAAAATGGGGGGGGCGGGGGGGCAACACAGGCAGGGGCTCCCTGCATCTATAAAGAAGAGCATCAACGAGGCAGCGGTAGCTGCTCTGCGACAGCCGTGGCAACGAAAGTCCATAATTCATCACGCTGAACAGAACTGAAAGGCCGATAATAAAAAACCAGGCTGCCCGATCAGGGCAAAGTCACGTAGCTGATTTAGTGAAACGGGGGTATTTTCCACAGCAGCCCTCTGTCCCCTCCCTCCCCCCGCGGTCTAATTACCAAAACGCCCAGAACAGCATCACCAAAGTTATTCTGGTTGTGTCCACACCCTCATTTATCGGAATTAGGGAACCACCAGACCCCCTGGAATTCCACGGAACAAAGAAGCATCACATGCAACTCAAACTAATCTTCATCCTATCATTCATCTTCTGGGGGATAAGATGATGCTGAAGGTGTGTCAAACCAGCAGGTTCCATTTCAGTTCCACATGTTTTACACCAAACATGAATAAACCTGCAGCTTAAGCACTTCTAAAACACGTTCTGGTGAACAAAACTAAGTTTGAACAACATGCATTTATTTGTGCTCAGAGGGGAAAAAAAATTTGCAAATCAAAAGTACCTTCCAGACCTGGGTCATGAAAACATCCCACAAACAAAATAGAGGGTAACAAAACTGACCCTTTACCATTTAATAGATGAACACCAAGTAGCCACTGTGTCTAGAGGTAACCACTGGATCATAGTTGACTCAACAAGGCTTTGTCTCCCAGTGGACTGTTTTGAGCAATTTATTAAGATGATCAATAAGAAGCTGTATGGGGGGTGGGGGGGGGATGGTGCACAATGATAATAGGACAGTCACTTTTTCCACAGAAAGTGCTATGGTGTAATTTGACTTTCTGCCTCCAGTCTAAATCTAATAAAGCTCCTCACTGCATTACAGTGTTTGCAATGAGTGGAAAACATAAGGCAGAATTAGAAAACAAAGGAGCGCAGCATCCTGAGGGGCGCGTGCACAGACAGACGGCTTCAGTGCTGCAGAGCTGGGGGGGGCTACAACCCTTTAAACGTGCATTCAGAGAAAGAAGAAAGGACGGTGTTTGAGAGTTCGGGATGTAGTGACAGATCCAAGAGTTCATGTGCAAGACATTGCAGGGAACCGCACAGCAAACACATTTCATGTTTGGGCCTGACGTTAATGGCGCCCGCAACTTCCAGTCACTGTGTTGCTCCCCCGTTCGGTGGGCAGGGTTTCCAGACACACATAAACTGAGAATTCATCTGGGACGCCCTGTGAGCAATTGACTGGGACCCCATAAAACTGTATTTATTAAACAGAATGGCTCTGTCCAAGTATCGGTTTCACAATCTCACTTCCCTTCCTCTTCTGTTGAAAAGTACCGTAGTTTCCAAACTTTTGCATGTAGACAGTTTTACTCAGCTGTTCATCTCAACACCTAACTCTTCTCTTCGTGTTTAATGTGCTGTAAAATACACACGTCTGCTGTGGTCGATGGCCCAAGTATTCTCTTACAACGTCTTCTCCCGTGGGGTCTCTCCATTCTGCTTCAGTTGAGTGAGATGTTTAAAGCAGTGAGAGATTCTCAGAATGGAGGGAAAGCACCAGAAATTCGGGGTCATGACCTCATCGCAGTGCCCGCGTGTTCTGTTTCCTTACATAGTGGAAGTCCCAGGTACTCGCGAGCCAAACGTGGGGACATGTCTCAATGAAGCTCTGAGAGTGTCGGGCTATATTTGTGCTGCAGCCCTCTCCATCATGCTCCCTGTGAAAGGAGACCCCTGAGAGCATTCTGGGAAGGCTGCAAGAAGAATTTGAGGCTTGCACGAGTCTTTCAAGAGCGGTTTATGAGTTGTATCAGATCAAAACCCAGCGCCTGAGTATGAGGGGGGTCTATAACCCATCAACTTAGGAGGGTTATGTGTGTCACTTACTATAAGACACATTCTTACACTGAAGACCTCATACAGACAAACTTTACACTCAGGTCTTACCGAGGCAGCAGAGTAATCCAGGAAGCAGCTCTGTGTTCCCTCAGGAGCCTCCCTAACAAGGATGCCTTAATACCACAACAAAACACATTCTGTCAACATTGCAGTCAAACACAAAACAACACCAGCATTGAATGGAAGGGCGGAGAAAGAGCTAGACTGTTCTGCCAGACAATAAACATAAACCAATTTTGTGATTATTTTGTTGTTTATGAGGCAGTGAACAGCACCATGTCATGTGGTAAATATTCACAAACATTAGATCCATTCTTCTTTTTGGGAAACACCAGGCCTGGAGGACGGTGTGTGTTTGATGTACAAAAATGGGTTTGGTTTCACTCACTTTGCTACTCAGCGTGGACCCTCCACTCTGAAGTGGGAACATCTCTCTTTTGGTGCTCAGCATCAGAACACAAACCCTTAGGAATGTGTCCCCTGCGCACTCAGCCAAAGACGTGTCCAACACTGTTACGCTGAGGTTCACGTTTATTCAGTCGGCAGACGCTTCTCTCCAAAGTACAACTCAAAGTAAATAGAAGTGCATTTCACAACAGGCAAAGGGCCTTAGTTGCAGACACAGGAAGCTCAAAGTATATTTTGTCGGATGGCATTCGGTATACAAGTATCTCCTTGTACAGTTGACAGGAGATTTAGAAGAGATCTTAAGAAATGGTGTGATGCAAATTTATGGAGCTGTTAGGATATCAGGAAAGAAGTGGGTCTAAAAGAGACGTGTTCTCAGGCCCTTTTTAAAGGCTGAAAGAGATTCGGCTACTCAGAGGGAGAGAGGGACCTCCTTGCTGCACATCAGAGCCAAAACTAAGGACCTGCAGACTCTCAGTTTTGGATTTTGGATTAGTTACAGCATTCTAGAGAAAATTACCTGGGTTTCTGAATATTTGAGACCAGATCTCAAGTGTAAAATCATCTGGCACAGCTTTTTGAGAAGCTAATCAAAAAGACAAACATTGTTAATTTCTGAAAGGTAGTCCAGTTTGTAGCATGACAGCTTTATCAGATCTTTAAAAAAAAATGGACAAATCACATTCATAATTTATTCTGCTCCTTTCTTCCATTTGAACATGTCCTGAGGCAAAGCTGCTGTTAACTAGGTGAAAACAGTCTCTGCTGATTATTTCTCAGGTTTCGCTGCATGCCTTCATCACGGCACTTCTCTCTCTTGTAGGCTGGGTTGGACTTTGCTTCTGAAGGTTATCAGGAAATGGTTCTGAAGGTTAGCACAGCAAAGTCTCTACGCTTTCCCACGCCCCCCCCCCCCGCCCCACTCCCACACCTGCCCAGGGAGCCATTCATGAACACAAGCCAGATATCTTTTTTCGAAACAAGAGCCAAAAGTCACTGTTGCCTCAACCTTGACAGTGATGGCACCCACTGCGGATAAAGAAGTGGCTGAGAAAGGCCGATTAAAAGATGGTTGCGCAGCATAAGCTGGAAGCCCATCTCAGCTGCAGCCAGATAGCAAAAATACGAAATAAGTGAATGAATCTGGAAAAAAAAGAGACAAGAATCGGATGCCATTGTGAAGAGGGAAGGCATTTGAACTGTTCTGTTTGCGAAGCAGGAACCAGGGCTGCTGATTTTTAAGACACTCATGAGCACTTTCTGGTATCTGTTTCAGGATGGCTGCAGAACTGCATTTCTCCAGCTGGCAGTTTTGATCTGCTGCAGGTTCATCAGGGGTCCTTAGTAAAACTATCCACAAACCAGCAGAACCAACTCTCTGGGAACACAATACAGGTATCCCTCCAAGGTACGAATCTTTGGTTTACGGGTTTTCTGATACACGAACAAAACTGTTTAACACCTTTTACCAAGTTACAACCAAATATGACACACATTTTTCACACTTACGAATAACATTTGTCACATTTATTCAGTTGGGTGACTGACGCTCCTCAGGAATGTACTCACTTCCCATGATGTCCCACTTCCTTAAAGCAGTACTTTCATACGACATCTACGAGTTACAAGATTTCACCTTAGGAGCCGATTCCCAAGAACTCATTACGCTTGAAAGTAGAGGCATACCTGTAGACCCACTGTAGCCGGACAGGTCCAGCTGGACCCCCTACTGAGGTTATCAAGTCAAATCCAGGCCAAGTGTTCCTTTGATAAAGAAAATAAATGCTTTTCACTTTTTTACTGTACATATAGAGTATATTCTCCCCGTGTCTGTGACAATTTTGTCCAGGTGATCTAGTTTCCTTCTGCAGTTCAAATACATGTATTTCATGAGCCTGCTAAGGGTAAGCGGTTACTGATGAAGGAGAAAACTTACAGGATACAAACATAAAATGCTGCTCCTCAAAGTCACTTTTCAGACCATTTTTTTGTTGCGCACACTTATCTCAGGTCAGTTTTTTATACCCCGTTCAACATTTAAGACCAGGTTTTATGAATCTTGAAAAATCCTGACAGTTAACAAGGTACACAGGAATAAAGGTCATCCTTGTCAAAGGACCTTGGAAAGAAGTCAGCATGGAGGCGTCCCCTCAACCTGTGTTAGGGAAATACTGGCGGCAAGTACCAGACCCACCGTGGTGAGTCAGCAGTTCTCTGATGAGTGTTGAACAGAACTGCTGATGGGAATAGACACACAACCCAGAAGAAAAGTCGTAAGTCAAAGATCACTTCCGTTCCCAACTGCGCAGGTTCAAACATCAGCATTTGTCATTACATTAAAAGCTCAGTTGCGCTCCGATGCGCAAACATATACATGCGCATTTATTTAGCAGCTGACACTTTTCTCCAAAGTGACTTACCACAATTTACTCATTTATACAGCTTGGTAACTTTTACTGTATTGATTTAGAGGAAGCACCTCTCCCAGGGGTACTACAGCAGGAGGTGGGATTCAAACCGGGGTCCTTCAAGTAGAGGGCGGCAGCTCCAGCTTCACCTCTTACCTGCTACCCTTGTATAAGTCCAGAGTTTAAAATAAATCACTTAAAATCAGTTACCCTATTATAATTGAAACATCTAAACTCACAGTTCTAATGAACACTGTTGTATGGAATTTTGCAGGGAAGGTCCATTGATTCCCTAAAAACCTTGCAGGAAATAACACAACTTTTTCAAAGGGAGTTAATTTGCCTTTGAGGCGTTGCAGGCGGCAGCGCTCTCCAGTCCAGATGATGGGGATAAACAGCCAGCAATGCTGTAATTAGGCGCTGCGGAAACAGGGAGGATGGGGGGTGTCGGCAGGGGTGCGAGGGCCCAGGGCGACCAGCTTCGTGGAGCCGTCACCTCCGTATGGTGGGACAGACTAGAGTCGCCAAGCCAGCCCCTCCCCACCACCTTCTCATCTGGGCCCCTGGGGGTCTCACAGGGACACGGGGTGAGGAAACAAGGGCCTGGCTGCCACGTGGTAAGGTGTGAGAGGGACAGCAAGAGAGGCAGGGACAGAGGGACGTGAGGAAGGAACATGAGGAAAAGACTGGCGAAAAGGAGACGGTGAGAAAGGAGGAGAGATGGAGGAAGAAATAGGGAAGAAGATATGAAGAGAGGGATATAATTAAAGACAGAAACTGGAGGAGATAGAGCAGTAGAGGCCGAGAGAGAGACAGCAGGAGAGGAACAGAGATAAGAAAATAGGAGAGACACAGTGAGTAAGCAGAAAAGAGGAAGGCAGAGAGCAGCACAGAGAAGCCCCCCCCCCAGGGACAGAGACTGATTCCAGTGATTATATTAACAACGTGCTCTTTAAGTTCCCGTTTTTTGTTCTTGCAGTTACTTTCCCGTTAGGGCAGTTTCCTATTACTGCGATACTGTTGTTTTTCCAGGAGTGTATCTGTGCAAGGACTACCTGGCAAAGGAAGGACTTGGATTTGAATCCCTCTCCCACCATAGTACCGATGAGGTACTTAAATGGAGTGATAAGAGTAAAGGACAGCAGGCAGCTCATACACTCCAAAGGTTACAGGGTCAAACCCCCTATTGCTGTAGTACCTTTGATCAAGGTATTTACCTTTAGTAAATTACCCAGCTGCATAAACTGGCAAATCACTAAAACCTGCTTTGGAGAAAAGCATCAACTTATGAAAGAAGTATTTATATAAAAAAATGAACAAGTTTTGTAAGTAGGTGGATGTTTAGAAGTAGTTTAATATCGAAACCAAGCATTGCGAGTTGCCTCGGAGAAATTTGTCAGCTAAATAATAATGTCAGTATTATTACTACTTTTGTTATTTTTTCTTCCCCCAAATGCAATCGATCTCTCTGCTCTGGAAATACAAATTAATTTTTTTTATCATCCCAACAAAGACATTTGAAAGGCAGAAAAGGTGTGCACCAGTCTGCTGGCTGAACGGATTTGCACCCCAGGGGTCACGATATGACCGTTTTTTTTGAGGTGGGGGGGTGGACAGAGAGAAACGGTGAAAAAAACGACATAATGCACAGCTGGGGTAGTCTTTAGTTGACCTCAACAGCTGGCAAAAGTGGGAAAAAAATCAAATTCCAGTGTGAGGATGGATCACACCTGTCAGTTAGACAGGTCCCTCTCGATCCCGGACTATGAGGTCAGAGCTAATCACACGCCGTCCTGCCAGCAGCAATCTTGTTTCACTGCAGGCGGGTTCATGCAGAGCTCCTCGCCGTGGCATTTGCTATCTTACTGCTGGCATTAAAAGCCAAACCTCAAATATCACATCGGGAGTACATCCTGGCCCAACAGGAGGACATGTGACATTAACACCAGGAAATGTCGATGCTCCTCATTTACATATTCGCCATAACAGGAATGTTAATAGGTGAGCAAAACATTTAATGGTTAATGGACTTGTACACAATGTGCTTGAGCCGAGGCGGACGGGTTCCCGGAGAGAGCAGGAAGCAACTTGCTCAAGTTGTCCCATTCCCTCTCACACACACACACACGCACGCGCACACGTCTGTAAGATGGTCCTGTGCATGACCTCGAAGTGAGGGCCTTGCCGAGGGTGAAGCTGTTCCGATTCTCGATTCTGCGCACTGGTTTCTTGAGAGCCCAGGGCCGGCGTGAGATAACGTGCTCCCCAATCTACAGACCACAGCTCCAGTGATCCATGTCACCGAATCATTAGATCTCCATCGGTCTGCATCAGCTTCTTAAAAGAGTCACACCAGTTTCCTAGCAGCGGCGCAAGGCCTTCATCACTAGATGTAATAGTGCACTGAGGTCTTCTTCTACACAGAAATAAATCTATTAATTCGAGACTACATCTGTCATGCTTCCATTCTGCCACATTGATAACTTCAAAATCCAGGGGGTGACCTGCTACCCTTGTACAAGTCCACAGTTTAAAATAAATCACTTAACCAAATATCAATCTATGTAGCAATTATATGGTGTTTCTTCATGTTCTACAAGACAGACTTGCATTAATGTTGTTTGAACTTACAGTCACTAATGATATAAAGTGAAGAAAAACTGCTAGGATGAGACTCAGTTGAAGTTTTATCTCTATAAAGCTCAGTCTGTTTATTTGTCCTCTCTTCTGTCCATTTGTTCCTAATGCCCAGCTTTGTTTTTCATGCCATGGAATTGAAATTTGGCACACATGTTCTTCTCACCTCTAAGTGAGGTTTCTGCATTATTAAACACACACATGCGCACACACACACACACACACACACACGCATGACAGGCAGCAGTGACAGTGGGGGGTGCTGGAGGAAGGACTCTAGCTGGCAGCAGGGAGGTGTAAAAAATTATACGTGCGTGGTACTACACACGTTACTAACTAATAAACTAACTAACTACAAACTAATAAAGTTTGATGATATGTATTTTATTACTTTTTTCATTTCCACATTTCCACCGGACTGCAAGAGGCATGTTGTTCTATGTGGTGTCTGCCTTTTCAGCACCCCTAACAAAACTTATGTACTAAATACAGAACACTTTAAGGGTTATACCGTGTGCAAATATATAACATTATTACTACTTACTGGTACCTTTCCAGACCCTGTCCACCTGTCAGTCACATACAAGTTATACAAATACTAAACTTACACTTGCACACACACTGATCTCACCTCAACTCAACTGCCATCTCTCTGGGACTTTATAAAAAAGTTTCCCAACAAGACAGGCCTCAAAAACCTTGCTCCGGCCGTCTCTAGGACAACACGGGAAGCACACGGCATCTGCTCATACGTGATCACGGCCTAATTTCTAACTACTGCATTAATGAATAAGTGAAATGTGAGACTTTCTTCTCTGTATCGCTGACCAAAACAATGAACTTTGCTTTGTGGGATAAAGTTAAAATTTAATTGGCAGAATTCATAGGAACCAGGCACCCTTCTTCAGGACAGTTGCACTCTTGGATGTTTTGCAAATTGACGTAACCGTTATTTTTGCATGTTGCTGCTCTTCTCTCAAAATTTCTGTGACCCAGTGTTACTGCTGCTGCTGCTGCAAAAAACAGTCTTCAACTATTTGGTATATGATATCAAGACACCTGTACACTTGCTCTAATGTGAAAGTCTTCGATACACCACACTCTAAAGTCAAATGTCATTGACTAAGTTCACCTCTGGGCTACAGCTGCTGTGTGGAACAACATGACTTTATCATGAGTATGAAAACCCATATAGTGGCCCCTGCCTCTGAAGCACAAATTCCTCCAAAAGTAATCATTTCCTTTATTTATTTAAGCACTTTTCTCCGGAACGACTTAGTGTTAAGCTGCTTTCTGCGATTATTTACACAGCTGGGTACTTCTAACTGGAGTCATTCAGGTAAGTAATTTGATCAAGGGGGCTGCACCAGGAGGGATCTGAACCTGAAGCCCGCAAAGGCAAAGTAGCAGTTCTAACCACTACGCCACCTGCTGCTATTCTCAAGGTCCTCTTTAGGATGGATGAATTTTCAGTGAGCAGAAACAACGGCAGAAGGTAAAAAGTGCCATTGCAGTGTGATACACAGATCTGATAAACTGTGCTCCAACTTTGAGGGCCACAACACTGCTGCCACTCTAGTAAAGGCCTCACTGTAAATCCTACATACTGAGTCACGGATCCAAAAACCACAAGTAAACAACCCGCATGGTTCTGTTTTTCCTCCTCTTGACTTTCCATGAAGAACCCCAGGAGGCGAAACCAGAGCTAAAAGGTGCGTCATCCAAGCGGAACACAATTGTGCTCGTGAAAAATGAAAAATGCCAACTGTGAAGTTTTCAGGCTACTTTAAAATTAAATTTATTTTTCTTGGTTATTTACCCAGTGCGTGTGCAGCTGACATGTTTGTGCTATTGTTGACTTGTGTGGATGAAATCTGAGAAGATACCAGATAGTGCTGTAACTACTTCTGTGTTTGTAGTACTGATTTATTTTACACAGCTGCCAGTTATGCTCAACAGGGTGAGCAGTGTTGTACCTTTGGCCAAATTCAGCCACCTGCCCCCCCTGGGGATTCTTCCATCTCCTGGAGAAACTCGGCTTGGTACTAAACGCTGGGTGAGCTTTGCACCTAAGGAGGGCAACTCCACTTTCACCCTGGTGTTAAGTGTTTAACCTTGAGTTTGGTACTCTGTTGGGCGCGTCACCTTAGCATGAATACGTGGCATCTCACTGCACAAAACCAGGTAACACTGGAAAACATCCTGCTCTGAATAAGGGCATCTGCTGAAGGAAAGGAGGAGTAAAGGAGGTTCAGGAGAACTGCCTAGATAGCGGCTGAGCTGGATTCCGAGGTGTAGGTATTGGCGAGGGAGATTAATGTCTCCAGACCATAGAGTTCACCTTCCCTGGGGGCTCGTCTCAGGTACTGGGGTAAGAGAAAACACTCTGGAGTGTGTACTTAACACTGGAAGCTCAAAGTCACCCTCTGTCAGAGGAGGACTCATTTCACACTGAGTTGTATAGGGTAGGTGATGGTGGTGTAGGGCAGAACAAGGACCAATCCTTATTCCAGTAGTCTTACACACACACACACACACCCACACACACACACATCATGAACCCTTCTGGAGTGTGTTCCTCTATGAAAGCTGTTTACACCACCATTCAGTTTACAGTGTTTGTACATGTCCTCGTAAAAGCAGCAGCTGGACATGTGTACTGGGGTTTCGTGACACGTGCTGTTCACTCAAGAGAATGCACATGTGTACCCACACATGCGCGCGCGCGCGCACACACACACACACACACACACACACACACACAGACACAGACACACACATTAAGAGATTGTGCTGTTTCAAAATGGTCCTGCAAGGTGTTGCCACCCTCCACCAGTGCGCCTAAAGCTGGATAGTGTTTCTGCAAGGTCAGCTTTCTATGGCAGGGTGTGTGTGTGGGTGGGGGTACTGTTGTTTTTTCATATCTGGACCTCCTCCGCGGTTTATTGTACTTCTCCTAGAGCTGATCCCTCGTCTCCATTGGCAACCACACCCCACCACTTCCCCCAGGCCTGTTTTTGTTCTTAATGAGCAACAGAATTCTGCGTAAATGACACTCCCCCACCTGCCCCTTTGAAAGTGCTGATAGAAAGCTAGTTCCAGTACATTAAGCTCGGAAGATCTACATTTACTTTAGCCGTTTGCGGGTTTGATGCTTCATAAAAGCATTTTGCGATATTTCGATAATTTCTCATTAATACCGGAAGTGAAGGATCATTAGCACAAGGGCAGAGCTGATGGGGGAGACCGGTGTGCGGCGAATTAGTCTGGCAGTGAAACACAAAAGTGGCTGGGTTTGCATCTCAGTTGTGAACCACGAGCTGCGGATGGATTGTTAAGTTAAAACTCCAGCACGACTGGCCTGCCGTTGCCTTCGCTGTCAAAGAGCCGCGAAAGCACGCGTTCGCATTTGTGTTTACACTGTTTAACCATCAGCTCTTGCGAGACAAACACATTCTGGCCAAGAGGATAACTGATCGCTTGACAGCCAGTTGAAAGAAGCGGGACGCAGAAATCACCAAAGACCAGCTATAATTTTCTTTGGCCAGAGTCGTAACACAAATATAAACAAAAATATGAAATAGGAAAAAAATGATCAGTTTTTTCCAATACAGTATAAATGTAAGGGAATAACATTCATCTAAAAGTAAAGGTTTCTGGCCATCCTGCGACATTAAATGCATACCTCTTAGCGCACTAGATGCATTCTTGAGAAATGGAGCTTAATGAAACGGTGCTATAAGTGGTGATAAATGCGCTATACTGCAGAAATGGAGCTTGAAAAGTGCGAGTGTGCAAGATAACACAAAATAAATCAGTTTTATCTTTAGTAATAGTGGATAAACAAAAAATATGCTACTTTATAGAAACGAAACATAAAAGCTCAAAACTGTTTCAAAATAGGTTTCTATTTCATTATGAAAAAGGTAGTAAGGAAATTATGACAAATTGCTGAAAGGAGTGAAATTATTAGACTTATTGTGAAACAGTAGTATTGAAGGTAGTGCTGGTTGAGGTACTTTTAAAAATGACACCAGATGCACGTTTCACGGCTACATGACATGGCACTGATTTTCATACACACCCTTGGGGAATGAACTCGGTCCGAGCATGAAAAAATTAATTTGGTTTCTTTAGTGACGGTATCCTGAAAATGAACTATTTTTGCTTCTGCACCTGGTCGACAGCACTGACAGAGCTGTGACAGATACGGCATAAGATGCAGAAACGGCCTGATCCCCACAGACTGTGAAATCTCACACAGTGCAAGTGTGTGGGTGTCCCAAGAGTTTTACATAGCGCACTATTCCTTCCTTCTTGTAGACCATAAATCACTGATGCAGACGTACCGGAACCATCAACAATTATGCAATTTTTGTCCATGTGGTTAAAAAAAAAAAGCCAGTTTCATTTCCAGGCAAACAAAGGCATTTCTCCGTTTCTCCACCTCTCTGGAGCCGAGCCCGTTGTCTGCATGTCCTTCAAATGCGTCAGTCCTCACTTGTTCGAAGCGCCTGTTTAAATTGGAGGACGTCCTTGAATCATGAGACACTTTTCACTAATTATGTGTCCAACCTGGCAGCAATACAGACAGGAGAGGCAGGGGGTCAACCAGCACCATCGTGGAGAAAAGCGCAGTGATTTCATCTTGGGGTGCTCCCATCAGCCCCTTTCCTCCCTCAGCAGTGCTGGGAAGGGGTTCCACGGTTGGAGGAAGGGAGAGGAGTTTGCCGGGAGCTCCCTTTCCATGCTCTGCGGCTGGGGACTCTCAATTTTGGAACCCTGGCTCATTTTCAATGTGCCGCTGTCGGGCCCTGCAGGGTGAGTGGGAACTCTCTGTTCTGTTTCCAGATGTTTTCTGGTTGTCTGGAGGACTGGGGCTGGACTGGGGAGCGCTCGAGTGTGCGTGTGTGATCTGGGGAGGGTTCTGATTACGCAACTTGGACTTTCTCTCTCCCACCCCCTCCGAGTTCTGTAGCAGGAAGGATGTGGTTGAACCCCCCACCCCACCCCAGCCCTAGTGCAGGGGCACTGTGGCTCTGGTGGGGAAAATAAAAGGGTGAGCAGAAAGAAGGGTAACTGGGTACTTCTGGTCCCACCACACAAGTAACGCTGCCCGTGGAGGGGGAGACGGTGGTGTAAGAAGATGGTGGTAGAAGCTCTGGAGTGCAACAGTCGCTGGCAGTCCATTGTGCCACATTATTGATTTGCTTCCAAACACACTGTTCACCCCGCAGGCCATAAATCAGGCATCTAAATCATTGCGTTCCCCCGCAGTGCAAACTGCAGCATAAGTCTTACAGGAGCCTGTGCGACATAAGTAATCAGTCTCCTCGCGGGCAGGTATGCAGCCACAGAGAAGGCAGGTCACCGCCTCACTTCAGTCAGATCAGTGCCACATTTCACAGGAGAACTTTCTGGAAGCTGCCATCCATCAGTGACCTGCACTCCTTTGCTTTGCTGGCACCTCTAGTGCTGATGCTCGTCCTCATCAAATATTTCAGCTCCAGTTCTCTCTCTCCAGACAACTCCCATTGCACACAGTGACTCGGACAGAAACGTGTCATTTACCCTCCTTAAAAAAATGGGCGGATGAAGAAAACCCGAAAAACAACCGCATTCGATCATTTATGTCTGGTTTTGCGGAGCCTTGTCCATTCCGCTTTGTGGAAAATGGTTTTTACAGGTGATGGAAAGTGGAACAGTGTCGGTTTGATGTTTGCTGTCATGGTAAGAAATCAGCCAGATGGGCATGACGACTGAGCCTTTCTCTGAAAGCTGGAAACGGGAGCGTCCTCCAACAAAGAGCAGGTTTCCTTCAATTAAGCCCAAACCTCGGCTTCCAGGGGAACCCATTTGTTACCATAATGACCGATGCCGAAGCTTTAATTACCACCAGCAAAGGGTGTAATTGGTCATTCGGAAGTGGACTGTAAGTACTCAGCTCTGCCAGAGTTGAGATAAAAAATGACGGTAACCAATCATAAAACAATACAAGAGGATATCCGCAGCAAACGCGAGACAGGGATTTGCAGCCAAGGAGACGGCGAGTTACGGCTCAGCAGGTTGACGGCTCCCGCGCCCGTCCCTGTTTACCGTGGTCGCTGCTAGGTTATCATCAGTTCCTCTGTTTCAGCAGTTCAGAAGACACGAGCCAATTTGCGATCTTTCTCCTTCCATTTTTGCACCGACGTGGACCACACATTTGCCTGGCTGGCAATAAACACCACATCCAAACTCATTTTCCCCACACTTCCTGGTGCTTTCTCAATGTTGACTAGCTCTGGTGAGGCACGGTGAGCTGGTGGATGCCCTTCACAGATGTCAATTTCTTTACCGTACGACTGAATTAAGACAAGGCAACCTTGTTTCCAACAATGTGTGTATTCAACAACAGATTAGGAAACAAACACAGAAGGCCGTTATGATGCCACAACCTAGTTTTCCATAGGTTTGCATGTGGGTTGGAAGACGGCTTCTCCTCTGATTGGTTCAGCCTGAAATAGGACAAAACTACTTTACTGGCCTTAGTCGTGCTTGAAAACAGCCCACCTGTTTCCTGAGGCATCTCCACCTGGCCTGGAGTCACAAGTATTCCACCGCCATGCTCAGTATCACACCCTGTCATAGTGAACAACTGTCACCCAAAGGCTGGCATCACTACGGCAACCTTCCAGTACCAGTACAAAGGGGCTGGTTGGGTATATATCACCGGCTTTTCAGGTTTCCTCTATCGCAGTCCTCTATTTCTATTCATTCACGATACCAGTCCATTTCAGGGCATTCATTCTCTCTCTCACACACATACACACACACACACACACACACACACACACACAGTGAGCAAATTAGTCACCATTTCAAACCCATGTCTTTGAACTGTGGGAGGAAGACAGTGCATCCAGAGGAAACCCATGTGAACACAGAAAGAACACAAACTCTGCACAGTCTGAGCCTTAAAACCCTCAGCTCACAAGCTGTGTGACACCTGCATCACCTCCAAGTAAAATAAAACCTGAAAGAGGCGACAGGAAGAGAAAGTCAGCGACCCGACAGAATTCTTGTGTCGTACGGAGGCCCCCTTCCTGTAGAAAAGACGTCTAATTACTTTCAGAAAAATGTATGAGGATAGAAGGTAATAACTGTTGCGGACAATGATGCACCACAGAATTACTGCGGTATCCACAACAAAACTCTCATGGTGTGGAACATTTTCTTCCCAAGGCTGTGGAGATACCAAAAACAGCGTGAGAGCTTATCTCTCCAGATGGGAAGAGGTGGACTTGCGTTTGTGGGACATTTAGGCAGCAAAACAGTGGTGCAGCTTCTCACCGAGCTCTCGAGATCTTTATCACTGACTGTTTCAGTTGCTGTTGTTCAGCTGACAGAATCAACCACCTTGAACAGCCACATGTTAGACAATTATGCCACACTGCTCTATCTGTGTGTGTGCGTTCTATGAGCCAGAGGTTGGCAAGAGAGGTAAGCACTGATTTCTAGCACCTTTCCACAAGAGGGTTATGCATCATGAAGAGCTGGACGGAGCCCCTAAAGCAGAAGTGTGTTGGGGGAGACCCAGCATCAGTGGGGAGTACCGAGGAGCGCACGCCATCTGTGCAAACCGCCGCGCTCTGCTTCCATCCTCTGGCGTTGCCCGCTGGCGCTCAGCGAACCACTCAGAAGAAAAAAAGACTCACGCTTCACTCTCTAGCTCATTGCTGTTAAAGAACGCAGGACACAGGACCACAGATGGCCACTCTTTAATATCCATACGTTCGCCATATGCAGGCCACACCATTTATTAATTATTATTATTTTGAAGGCGCCTGCAGATGAAGTGCTGACACTGCGCGGCCTCGCGAATCCCACGCCATTAAGGGACCTGGCGGAGGCTGCTGCCAGGCTGTGGGCATAGATGGGGCATGAGGAAGGAGAGGAGGTGCCACCTGTATGGAGAGGTGGGATGAGACTAATAACAGCATATACATACACAGGGGTGTGTTTGAGATGCTGGCAGGGCACTCGCAGTGTTCATCACACAGACGAACACAAGACACACTCAGGCCTGCGCTGAGGCACCTGGCCTGAATGAATGTGGGCTGCTGATGCTGCAGAACACCCACACACACACACACACACACACACACACACACACACACACACACACACACACAAAACATCAGTCTAGTCACTACTGCAGAGATCCTCATCATTTATTTAGTATCCAGTCACACAGTGATGGACCCTGAGAAGGGCAACATGCTTCAGGTTCCTCATAAATAAGAGCTGAGACAGACCTCATCATCAGTAAGTTAAGTATTGCAGAGATTCTCACATCCAGCAGGGGGTGCAGCAGTTACAATGGTCACCTTGTAATCAAAGGACCTTGGTTTCAATCCCACATCTGACTGTAGTATCCTTGACCAACTTAGTTGGAATGGATGTTGCAAAATTTACCTGGTTGTATAAATGAGTAAATCATTGTAAGATGTTTTAGGGAGAGGAGCCAGATAAATAAAATAACTGTAAATATCTGACATTCCCATGTAATCTGGTTAATAATCCAAAAACCCACCCGGTGCATATTCTCTGTCCCCTTCACCAGGTGAGCATCACCTTATTCTGCTCTATGCTGTAGGACTCAAATGTATAATTTTTTTCTGCATTCAATTTCATTTTTATTTGATCTGTTGTCATCCAGACCTCCTGCCGTCATCATTTCTCCGCCATGGTTCAGTTTTGCTCTGACTAGAACAAAGACAAGCATTCGTTGCAGTTTGTGGAATGAAAATATACATGACAGATAAACAAATATTAAACAATTATTTCACATAAATGAATGATGATAGAGGGCACATAATGTGTTGTTTCTATGTTCATTTTAATTTAATTCATTTTAATTGGCAATGGAGCTGTTATGCTCAGGAAGTGTTAATAATGGGCTCCGTCAAACCGGCTTCCACCGTATGACCCCCGTGGGTCAGAGAGCGGCGCACAGACTAAACACCCAGATTAAATTACTCACCAGGAGGTACTGCTTAACACCCCCCGTCCCTCCCCTGTCCCCAAATGCCCCACAATATTAGCATCACCTACAGACCAGGAGAGTGGGTCACACTTTCCTTTTCATTTCCCCTGTTAATCCCAAGTGAAATTAATTTTAAAATTCATCTGGAATTTTCTGCTCCATGGAAAGTCCCTTCCTTTAATAAATCTGAGAACCCAAGTATTTTATAGCTCTATCCCTGATGATTTCAAGCCCATCAATATTCCTTCAGAGCACAGGGCTGCTTTGTTATATCGCCACTGTCGCAGGAGGAGCTTCAGGGTTCAGTGATCCATCCCCCCCATCTATCATCGATAACCACGTATTTGATACAGGGTCACTGTGGTCCACAGCCAAACCCTAAGGTATAGGGTGTGAAGCAGGGCACTCCCTGGCTGGAATACCAGACCACCACAGCTCACTCACAAACGCTCATTCAAGTACTCATATCCACACTTTGGGCAGTTCAGAGCGACCAATTCACCTGAGACACGTGCCATTGGACTGTGGGAAGAAACCAGTGCAAAGACATGGAGGACTTTCAAATTTGCAGACGGGGGCAAATTTGAACCGATTTCTGTACTCGAACCCCAGGACGGATGGTGATGAGAGCAGAAAAGGTAGCACAACATCTAAACCCACCCAGACAAAAGAACATGAGCAGCTAAGAGGAGCGTGATCTGCGAAAGACTGGCGTTTGACTTGAACAAAGGAGGTCCTCCTCACGCTCTCTGCTCTCCCTCCCGACGGCATTGAGGACACGCCAACGGGAAGACCACCACAGAGGACCCGGGGAGGACCCGGGCCTGTGTAGTCAAAGAGCTAAGCTTCCCCTTTTCCGTGCTCCCAATACAAAAGTTCGTTTCACAGCACACCAGACACAGAGTGGTGCAGCGTCTCCTTTGAATATAAGCCCTTCCCTGGGCTCCGTGGGAGGCTTCCCACCCTACCACGGCACACTCCGTGGAAGAGGACTGCATTTAAATTTCAACAGTCACTTTTTCATAGTTGGCTGACCTTGCACCCCTCATAAAGAGGTCCATTTGCATATTTCCACCAGGATCCCCCCCCTCCCCTTGCAGTTTGCCCTTCGCACCTGTAACACGGTAACTTATTAAATTTATGTCGCGCAACAGCCTCCCGTTCAAACAAAAAGCACACGCTGGCACTCCAGTTCAGCCTCGGGTTCAGGTTCAAAAGAGACGCTTGTGAAAACCCAGCCATCAATATATAGCCCCCCACTGCCCCGCCCGTGTGCTGCGGCCCTGGCAAACAAGGAATGCTTCAGAAATCCCAAGAAAAGGAGTAATTTAAAAATTGCTGATTCCTTTGTACTTTCTGGCTCTGCTCAAAAGTGGTTTTCTGAACTGTGAAAAGCAGCTACCGCTGGTGACATTAAACCGCACTGCCGGGGGGGCAAAAAGGGACGCCTCAGCAGCAGACAGTGGCAGAGCAGCACATACACATGTGTACACAGGAACATAGACACACACACACGCACACACACACACACACACACACACAGGCTCAAGTGCTACAAACACCCACACCTGTAATCACACAGGAATCCACCCCCCCACCCCCCCAGAGGTGTGGTGACCAAGTCCAGACTAATGTGTGAGTAAATGAGTGTTAGACCAGGCTAATGGAGTATAAACTAGGCAAATTATGGCGCCAATCAAAAGTTTGAGCACACCTGCACTACCTTTGTTCTCCTGAGGCACTGGATTAACAGGTTTGATCAGCTGTTCTGCAACTGTTCTCAGAGATGTAGGACCCTCATGCGTTGCTCTGCTGCTCATCTGTCCAGTTCAACCCATACAGGTGTGGTTCAGGTTGCCCACATGGATAAACGTTTTCAAGTTATCCACGGAATGTGGATTTTCAACTCAAGTATTTGTAGTCGAACTGCAGTCCAGCACAATGGGAATGGAGCTCCCACCCAGAGGACAGCATAGTGCCTCCAGCTGTGTAGGGGGCATGTGGAGGGTTAAAACGAGTGAGCTGGTTCTACTGAGGGGAATAATGAGCTTTGGTACGCATTACTGAAGCCTGGATGCCCCCCCCCACACACACACATAAACAGAGCAGTTCTCTTCTTCTGTTTGCCACATTCCAGTTTTGGCACCACAGACAGGACTGCCACACTAGCATCCCTCCTGAGCACACCAGGGCGTCTCTTCCCCACATTTTTCATTCTTTCACCACCCCAATGCTAGTTTTCATCCAAAACAACTTATATAACTCAGAGTGGTACACCTCATCCGAAGTACAGTTGGAGTAGGGTGGCTTGAGCATCTGCATCATGGGTTTAGGAGCAGGAGCCCTCCTGGGACTTGAACCAACAAGCTGTTCCGGTGCTGATGCAGTTTCATCTCTCATCAGAAGTTTCACTCTTGATACTTGCTGCTAATTTCAGCCTGGGTGCTTTTATTGTAAAGCTAAGTGCATCAACAAACCAACCAAACAAACAAACCATATAAATTCACCAGCTCTGCTCTTAGTGCCTGTAATACCTGCAGTGAATGACTACATTACCCAGAACCCATAGCGAGGGATGTGATGGCTGAGCAAAAAATTAACCACTTGTACATATTCTCCGGGTTTCTTATTTTCACACCAACTGTTAACAGTAAAAGGGGGCAAGACCTTTACAGTGCCCAAGGGCAAGGTGCTGAAAAAACATGGCGATTTTTTTCAGAAAGTCCCAGCACTTCCTTAACTATTGAGCATTATCAGTACACCAGTGTATCGTTCTTCTGTTAACAATGAAAAACAAGCAGAGATGGGGAACATGGCACAGTCAATAATCACATTTTAACTAAATCATTTTTCCTTCAAAAGTCAATAGTATTTGCTACTTAATCTCCTGGTGGATCTGGGTTCTAGACCTTGGAGACAGATGGTCATCAAACCAGATCTGGCATTTGTGGGTGGTGAGCAGATCAAAGCTGTCACCTAATCCTATCTTTGTCCCTAGGGGTCCAATACGGCATGGGATTCTGTCCCTCTTGCCTGCGAAGAGGGTTTACCCCCTCCCCACCCTGAGTAGAGCCAGACTCCCAAGATACTGGAACAAAACCATCATCAAACATGCCACAGAAAGACAAGGGTCATGCTACCCCTCAGAAGATGACCCTTAACCTCTCATCTTTAGCACTAAAGCAGAGGCAGAACTGATGGAGCTTTTGGGATTCGATCCTACACTGACCAGTCCCTCTAAACCCTTCTACTACTTCACAACTTCAGGCTCCTTTTTGTTAATAGATCAGCTGTAGGAAGGGTGAGATGTAAAGCTGAGTAGCAGTGCCAGACGGGCAAGTCAAGGCAGCTACCAACATGTCAGTCTACAACCAGAAAGCTGATTCTAAGTGATGGGGGGTCTCTCTCACACACACACACACACACACACACACACACACACACACACACTCCACAGGCCTAATTTCTCAAATAAGTTGCATTGTTGGCCAAATTCCTCATCCTTCTCGGATTCTGCAGCAAACACCCTGGCGACACGCCACATTCCAAAGGCGAGTCCAGAGGGCTCTCCGCTGGTTCAGTTTCCGCCGTGTGTGTGTGTGTGTGTGTGTGTTTGTGTGTGTGTGTTGACACAAAGCCATGTGGTTCCTGGTCAACACCCCCGTGCGACCCCAGTTTTGCAAACACGACTTGCTGCGTGTTTGATGTCTCTGGAGGAAGGGCTGCGATTGTGTCATACGGGGACGGATGTGCCGAAGCAAGTGGCTAGCTGATGGTCCTCCTACATCCCAAAACAAAAACGTCTTGGCCCCCTACCCCACGGAGAGGAGCTCATGCCTCGTGTTCCCTCTGCGAAACACGGGCCAACTATTGCACAAGCAGGAGCCTCCAGCAGAACGGACAGCAGCGAACATCTCGTCTGCATCTTATCACCTTCATCTTATCTATAACCCCCATCAGGAGGGGGGAACATTCCTCCAACAACCCCCAACATTCAAAAAATGGTCTTTTTTTTTTTTTTTTACGAGCGCTGCACACACTGTGTGACCTCCAACAGCGACACCTCCGGGACGCACTTTTCTCAAAGCACGTCTCCCTCTGTCACTGCGTCCACAAGAGGAAGTGCAGATTTTAATGCCTGATTTACTGTTGGAAAGTAATAAACCTCCAGGTCGTCCGGCTCCTCCACAGTTTTGGACTTTGACACCGATTCTGCGGGGAAAATCGGGCGAGGTGTGCTGGAAACGTGCAGGCCAAGCTCAAAGTGTAAAGTAAGCATTTTACAGCGCCAACATGGTAAAGCAGGCAAGCAGGAGGAAAATGATCCCACCTACACACCATTTAATTGGAGCAAAAGAGAGCAATTACTTTTCCCACCTACAGAAGTGTGTTTAGAGGAGATGTAAAATAGGTGAGGAAGAATGACAGCATAGCCGGTGTTTATACCATGTCAAAAACGTGAGCGTCCCTTTATCACGCTATGACCTTCTGCAGGTTCTCTCTACAGTGCCCCTGCTGGCTGGGTTAGAAAGCCCCTAAGGAGCCAGTGAATATTAAACCCCCCCCCCCCCCCCCCCCCCCCCCCTTTTTTTTTT